>VZRR01009213.1:203341-354154 GCA_013398015.1 Oreocharis arfaki
AGGCTCGCCCCTCGCTTCGCTCTTGCTGGAGCCCCGGTTGCACGGGCGTTTCGGCTCCGCTCTGCCGACGGAAGAGAGAGCGGTGGCCCCGGTGTTACCGTACGGCAAAAACCTGGGGCTGAGTGCTGCGCCCGGGGGCCGCGGGGTCCCGCGGGGTCCCTTTGGGCTGGGCAGGGCCGTGCCCCGCCGGGTCCCTCCGCGGGCGCTGGCGGCGGGCACTAGGCAGCATAGCGCGCCTTTGGTTATCAGCTTAATCGCTCGGGTTCAGTTCCCTGCTGTCCTATGCCAGGGGCAAAGTGCACTGAAGCCACAACAGGCAGATAAAATTAATTTGACTAAACCTTAACGATGCTAGTGGGCTTGTCAGATGCCAGGGATTTGTCAAATGATGTTTTGAAAAAATAAGTCTTCAGAATGCAACATTTTCGTAAAAATATAGTAAGAGGACCTTATGCCTTATGAGGTCAGTGCCTCGCAGTCACAGTCCTGCCAACTTTCTGACCAGACATTTTTGCAGAGGATACCAACTTTTTGGTAGCTTCTTTCCTCTGTCCCTTTGCTCTTCACTCTCTTCCCTCTTCACAGGATCATACCAGCATCCTAGAAAAAACAAGGGGGTAGTACTGTACATGTCTTTCTTCCTTCTCTTTTCCAGCCCCTTTCTTCTTTCGATTTTAGGGCTGAAACTGGAAATTCATGCTCTTTCTTCACTCCAAACACATCCATCTATGGAAGCACTCAGTTTCTTTCAGCCTAAACGTCCCAGTCCCTTTCAGTGCTCTTTTCAGCCCGAGCCTCTTTCTATTCACTGGTTTCTTTCTCTATCAACACTAATAGGCTGTGATCACTTCATACAACATAAATTGCTGCTCTGCTTTCATTCTTCTCTTCATTTACATTATCTTTGTGTTGAAAGCTTACAGTCCTTGTTCATGGCTCCTCTTCTAATTTTTAATTTAATTGCTTCCAGCCTTTTATTCATTCACTTGGATATTAAACAAAGACTTCTTATTCTCCCCTGGCCTCAAGATCACATGTCTTTCTTGATCTCTTGAGCTACCTAAGTAGCAGAGAGACACCCATACTTATTTTGTCTTATTTGCTAGCTCCGAATCTACTGGGGTTTACATCAGCAATGAAGTAGCCTCCCATGATGGACTTCATCTCCCAGTTCCCTTCCAGGGCTGTGGGAATTGCATGGCACCAGTGAGGTACTGTGGTTACTGTTAGCTCTCTAATTTGGAAATACAGAGTAAGGTAAATTCATGCTGCTAGGCAGAAGCTGCGTCTTCTGCACACTTGCAGTCCAATCCAATCCTGTTGTTAGAAATCCACTCCAATGGGGCAGCCACCTATTTAACAGCAAATATGAGATTTCAGATGTTCAGCACACAGAGAATTGCAGAATGCGTGGAGAATGTCCTTATGCGCCACTGGGGCCTTTTAGGCAGTTAACTAAAATTTTCTAAAAATTACCCACAATTTTTGCAAATCTATTCTCATCTGATGTTCTTGCTGTCTCTTTGCCTAATGCACTCTCTCAGTATTTTCTATTTGATAGTTTGGGTACTGTAGAGATCTTGCCTCATATTGAGTGTAAAACCAGAAAAACTATACAACGGTGATTCTGCAATCTTAGAACTTCCTTTACAGTTCATGGTTTTCGTTGGACTTTTTACTATTTTTCTTTTCAAACTAATATTTTGTCATGTTTAACTACATGCTTGGTCTTGCAAAGGATGATTGTGGTTAATGTCATTTGGACAATTAAAAAAGGTTTAATTTCTATGGAGATCACTTTCATGCATATAGTACTCTCATCTCCTCTCATTTTATCTTTAGGCTGCTACCTGGGTGTTTTACTAGGTCTAAACCAAAGAACACATCTTCCTGTAATAAATTCTCTCAAATCACTAGCAATCAATTTTCTCCTCATACTCAAATCCAGCATTTTTGCACTTATAGATATGAATTGTGGTGCCAGTCAGTGATGAGATTTTTAAGAGAAATATGTTTGTGCACCTAATTAATTGTGCCTTTCCCCACCCCCAGCAGGTGTGAGGTCCAGTATCCAGTATGCCTTGCAGTTATTATCCTCTGAAACTTTGAGGCCTCTCCCTTGTTAGCAGTCACACCTGCTGCCCTAACTCCAAAATTAGCTATATAGATTTGTTCCACACAATTCCACATTCTGCCCCATTTCTGCATCTCCTGCCCTGAACAGTTCCATCCTAATTTCTGTCTCCTGGCCCCTCACTCATTTTGTTAGGTAGGGGATATTTGGAAGAGCGGGCTTTTACTAAACAGACAGAAATTCCTGAGTGGGCTGGAGTTTCACAGGGTCACTATGAGACCAACAAAAATCTTGTCATTTGGGAGGAATTTATAAGAATTATAAACACTGCTTTTTATCTTAGGGTCATCTCTGACTCATTTCTAGCTTTTATCCTACTCTTTCTGTCCGTGGCCAAAATTTTACTTCCCTCAGCTTAATTCTGTGTGCTGACTTGTTCTAGCTGTTTGCAGTGCAAATAACACAGAAGAAATCTAGTCTGGTTATCTGTGATTTCTTTTCTCCTTCCTTGGAGACATGGAAAGAAGATTGTGATTTAAAAACATGATTTATGCGTCTCAGGTTTTATGGATATACAGAACTACTGCTGATTTAGCTGTTACTTTCTGTGTTCTGCTAGGAAAGAATATCTGTGGCAACTCGGATGAGGCTCTTCCTACTCATTTCAGGGAAGTAATCATCTGTGGAAGTTGAATGAGAGTCAGTGAATCACGTATATACGGATTCTTTGGTGACTGGGAAGGTCGTACAAACGTATCACAGTGAGAAACAAGGATTGTTGAGGGAGATTCCACCGCGCTTTTTAAAACTTAAACAGAAGTAATTATATGGAGAACAAAGAAAGTCAGTAATGGGACTAATATTACAGAAGCCTCATCTGCAGGTATTAATTGAACTGTCTACAGTTTTAATGGAAAAAAGGGATTGACAAGAAACTTCCCCCTCCCCTACCCCGCTATTTGTATTTTTGTCAACACAAGACAGAACACCACATTCTTTTTTTTTTCTCCCATTCAGACACCTGCCTCCCCACTCCCACTACCCTTGCAGGTGCTGCTGATATGTTAGTGTTTAAAATCACACCCAGTTTCTATCGAATATTTAACTTGGGGAGCATTTCCAGAAGTTGAAGAGCCACATAAAGGATGAAAAATACGAAATATAATTAGTATTTGGGCAAGTAGAATATAATCCTCATATAGTGGTTCCTGCTGATAGGTCTTGATTAATAATGGTGTTTTAATTATTTTAAATTCATTGACTTGCACTAATCCAATGTAATCTATAGTCTTAAATGTTCCAACAGAGCCACCAAAAAAATTCTTGAGTAGATGAAAAACACATTTAAGGACTGTGTTCAAGATTTTTCGATTTGGAAAAAGTTTGGGAAATTAGTAAGAATCATCTGTAAGGCAGGATCGTGATTCTGCTCAGATCCTATGATATATAAAACAAAAAGCGTATTGCACCTCTAAGTACGGGGATGAAGGAACGATACTATTGTAAAGTAAGCATAAAAGTCAGCACATTGCTTACTATTCTCAGGTTTTTTCTTGTATGCAGAAACCAGCAGAAGACAAAAAATTTATACAGAAGCTGCCTCTTTGTTCAAGAGAACTCTTTTTTAATCTGATACCAAAAAGTTCTGATGAGCTATACAGATATAGCAAGCAACTTGAATGAAAGTTGCCCACCTTATCCTCTTTTTCCCAGAAGCATTCAAAGTAAATTTTATTACATAGGTGAAATAGTCTTCCATTATTATGCCCAAGGACCTTTGTTTTTGTCCTGAAAAGTAAAGAGCTGCTCAGTATTTTAATCCAACATAATCCACTCCCAATCAAGTACTGGAAGGCATAAATCAATCAGTGATAACAAGTCATCTCTTCCCAAGGGCAAGTCAGGATGACCCAAGAGAACCTCTTAAGCAAGACACCAGCAGTTAAACACTTGTATGACTGACAGCCAGTCCTTCCTCCTCCCCTTCTTCCTTGTTGATGGAGTAAGTTTATGTTCATTACATTAATATACAAAGAGTTATGTCTGCAACTACAAACCTATTGAAAGAAAATTACTGGGTTTGCATATATTGTATGATGTTTCTTACAGTCAAACCACCAGGATCAACAAATACTTTATGTTCCCAGGATCCTTCCCTTGCCACTGACACTCACTGGCACACAAGGAATCAGATCCAGACTGTTATATTTTCTTAGTTTCGAAACGAAGGTGATTGCACGCAAACTGCAAACAGCCACTGCCCTGTGCTAGACCCTGAACTGCCCCTGGAAATCATGTGGGAATGTGCTGAAGCTGTGTAAATGATGATTCTAACAATTTAAATCTACCAATTCTTGTTTTAACATCCTGGAAGTTCCAGAACACTTGTTGAATTTATTAATACGGGTATAACCTCAGAAAACATTTGCGATGCTTTTGGCCATAAATGTTCCAAATTGCCTACAATCGCTAGTATGCAGAAGCAGGGAAGTTTTGGTCACAACGATAAATCACCATGACAATCAGCAAATGTGGGCAACATATGATCCAGCTGAACCACAAACACTATTCTGTTGCACCGAGATCTTCTGTTCTCTTATACATGTAACAAATACATAAAGAGCTGATCATTTTACTTCTGCTTTAAAAATGCTACTGCACTCTATTTGTTAACAGTGCTTTGTTGCTAAATTGGCTTATAATTTTAACAAAACCTGTGGTTTGAGAGGTCCTGAAGCAAGCTTACAATTATGATGGCTGACTCAGTGGGCTGCAAATTCTCTTTCTGCTCTCATTAAGAGGAAAGGGTATACATGAAGTAAGACTAATGAGTTAAAAAAATTATCTAAATTAGACATGACAATGCAGTTTCCATGCCAGAGTTTAATTTCTGTGAAAAGAAACCTGAGCTAATTTTAATAAATAAATTTAGGTGTCATGCATTTAGTTTAACCTTATAAAACCTTACCATGGCTAAAACATGCTACAGGTACTGTATCAATGGCAATTGGTTTATTTCTCATTTTAGTGGGGCTTCCTATCAAATCTAGTGGGTATACAAACAGAAGAATATAACAAAAACAGAAAATAGATACACAGATATCTAAAGGCCAAAGGCCAAGGCCAGAAACCGATATGAGATCTGTATAATTACACAGAGAGATTTCCACAAACACAATGTATAATTAATAATAGACAAGAACAAACAAACAAGAAAGCCCAAACAGTGATTTTAATACCTGCTCAGGAAAAAGCCTGCTTGAGAATAAACTTGTGGTCTGTGTTAGTTTCATTCAAATTATTTTCCTTGACATGATACAAAATGCAGACATTCATTGAGTCCGTAGCTCTCTAAAGCAGAGGGAGCTGAATCTGTGTCAACCCTGACAGCTAATTGCCCTACCTGTCATTTACAGTCTTCTGTCACAAGGAGACTGCAGCCTCCCCAGGTAACCTGCTCAGGGCTTACTCCTAGACCTCTGACATATTTTCCCATCCAGAGTGACTACAATTTTCTGTCATTCCAGCAATATTTTTTTTTTTAATTTCTTCTCTGACTGAGACACCTGAGGAAGTGAAGAGAGAAGACAGTGCATCTGGCAGGGCAGGAGAGTAGGGAAACGACTGCCTTTGAAGAATTAAAGGATCCTGAGAGCTACCAGATTACATAGAAGAAACAATAACACTGGAGACAGGGTAACAGAAGCAAGTATCTTTTCAGTGGGAAAAACTTGAATGCTTTTATTCTGCAAATAGTAGTCATGGCTTGTTACTTCTTTTCAGCATTAACAGAGAACATGCATGTACTGAAAACTGCCCACAAACCATCCGATGTATTGTTTGCTTTATCCTTTCTATTTTTTTCCACATTTATCCTGTTAAGTGTCATAACTAGACTGTGTTTACATGTGTCCCTAAGCAAGCCACAACTGTTGCTAACTACATATCATCTTTATCGTCTCATTATCTCTGGTTCCCTGAATTCTGTCTGGCTCACAGACTGACTTTTAGTATTTAACACTTGCTTGTAATGAGCCTTCTGAAAGCATTCTAATCAGTGTGCCCTGCATGCAAGATAAATGTTTAGCCCCTCAGTTATAGTGACCTGAATGTTAATTTCCACAACTAGCTATCTAGCATCAGCTTCAGTGTAGAGCCTCGGGTGTTGTCTGAAAAGTAAGATTTTAACAATCTCAGCTATGCAGAAGCTGTCTCTTAAATTTTTTTAATGTTATACACAAACAAAAGAGCCACATGCCAATGTCTAGTGTGTTCTTTTGCAGTTCAGAATGTCCTTTAAATATTTTTTCTGTTTACAATAATAAAGATACTGAATAATGAATATACTGAATTAGAAAGCTATCTGTCCAGAGGAAAAAAAAATCTGTTCTGTTTCTTCTAAGGAATGCTGCCTCATTTATAATTTTTAGTTATATATGTATAACATTGTAAATAAATGACAAATAAAATACTGAAGTGGATAAGAGATATCACAGGCATTCTTTTCAATAAAAGATCTTTTAAAAAGAAATGCTTATTTTTAGTGTATGTCTTTAATCTTCTAAAAACACTAGATTAAACCAGCTTTGAAACTTGCACATTGCCAATTTTTCAAGCCAGTCTTCCTAGCAATTCTGGTAATCTCAGCACAATAGTGTCAGAACTGTTTCTTCAGTGTTTTGCTCAAATATTCTTATCATCCTGGCACTACAATAGATTGCATCATCGAGGTACCACGAACCTTTAGAAGTTTACCATTTTCCCTCAACAGTCAATGGATCTGTTATCTAAACTATATGCCAGAGATTAAAAGTTGCTTATTTCAGAGGTATAAAATACTGCCTGTTATTTCTGAGGGTGTACATCGGAGCCAGTTCACAGCTCCTTTCATGAGGAAGACTTACCAAAAGGGATGTCCTAGAGGCAGCGAAACTCCCGCCAGCGTTAATTTTTCATCCAGGATTCCTTTTATAAGAATTCCCTGGATCCACACTTGGTAAATTGGAATCTGGGCTCTTTCAGTTTACAAAGTTAAGGGTGAGGTTTCCCTAGTAATGTTCAGCATGATAGATGATCCTTCAAAAGTAGTTGATTTTCATTTCGAGGAACATCTGACAGTGTTTTGAAGTAGAGTAGGATTTGAAAAGAAACCAAACGATAGGCACAGAAATTGGGTGAGATGATCTCATCTATGTTAAGAAAGACAAGCAGCTGCATTTTGGTCTGTCTGAACCTTTCAGCTGCCCTTTAGGCTTGCCTTAAGGTGGCCTGTGGTCTGCATAGTGTCCCAAGGCCAGTGTGATATGTTTTAAGTGAGTTTCCGAAGATGAAAGAAGTAATTCCTGTATTTATTTCTACCTCAAGCCTAAAAGAATCAGGAGTGGCAGCTGAAGGCTACTTCAGTTATTGAAGTTATCTTATTGAACAAAGAGCAACAACTGTGTCGAATTTTCTATTTTCTGTTTTGTTTGCTTGTTTCCTGGTAAACATTCCTACTATACCTACTAAAAATATAAATAGTTATAATAATATGAAGTGAATTGAGCCTATGTTGCATTCGGTTCCCTAATTCCATCAGATCAGGATATCTGCCATAGTGTTTTGTGTGCTAAACAATAAGACAACACCGTCTTGTTCTTGGTGCACTTATTAATTCCTTGTCTGATAGAAGTAATGAAGCCTCTCTATACAATCTTGAGATGTTTAATAACAAAAACATCAGTTTATCAGAGTCACAGAAATATTTAAGTCTTACTTTCTGAAAGTGGGATTCCTGCAGTACTTTCCTAGAAATGCAACCAGAATAATACAGGAAGATAAAACTGATGAAAAGCAAAGAGAATAAGCACAGCAAATAAGGAAATCCAGAAATAAAAATACGCCGATAGTTAAAAGAGGTGGTTATTGAAAGTAAAACAAGCAATGGATATGGAGAAATTTGGGACCAGAAAGAAGACATTTAAAAAATCTGAAAAAAAGAGACAAAAGAGAAAATTATTGAGTCCCACTAGTAGCTTATAGAACCGTGGGAGCTATTATCTTGTAGTAGTTCATTTAGAAAAGTCACTGTAAGATCTAGTGATCAATATGTTGCTACAATTAGAAGGAATTTCTTATAGCTTTTTATGCCAGTAATTACAGTGGCAGAGAGCCCTTCAAGGATTCCACAAATTTAGCAGTGTATGTACATCTGAACTGCAGTATCTGGGTCATGGCCAACATCTAAACTCTACTTAATTTTCTAGGTAGATGTTACCTCTCATACTCATGTTCTAGAATCAGCCAGTCCAAAAAATGGATAAAGAAAGGGAATGATATGGGAATAATCGTCAGCTTGTCCCCACAGAATCTTCTTGTGTCTTCTGGCTCCACAGAATATATTGTGAATTTACAATAATTCTTCCACAGTGAAGCCCTCAGGGAAAGGCACACACAGGGCAACCTCCACCTCCCCCATCACACCATCTTTCTGTGATAAACTGAAAAAAAAATAAAGCCTTTCTAATAAGAGACCTGAAAACAAATTTTCTTTGGGATATTAGTCTTCCTGTCAGAACCTCTCTCCAGTAACAATAGTTTCAGCAATCCATGTGCCAGAATGTTACAGCTAGACAATATTTGTTAAAGACATATTGCTACCCTTGTATAAAATATTTATGCTATTCCCATAACATTCTCAATAAGTAGCAAATACATATTTTGTGGTCTCCATTGTTTCAGGCCAAAATTTGAACCAAAGTCATGACAACATCTATAACAGACACAATGAGGCAATTATTTTGATCAGGGCAGAGCCTGGTGGATACCTATGTGTGTTTTCCCTTGTTTTCCTTCGCTTTGTAACTATACAGATGGAAGAAACACAGCTCAGTGGGTTTTTTTGCCCTTCATCTCAAATTTCTCTATTGTAGGCAGAGCAGAATAAAGAAAACTGCCAGTTTAGGATTTTAAGCCTAAAATAGTACAGTTCCTGATGGTTGGAAAACATGGTTACCTTAAAATCATGGGTTCAGGTTGAAAATAACAAAAAATTTCAGAAAGGTTTGTGCCATTCTACTTCTGTTATGGTTATTGATGCTCTGACTTTGTTGAGTTTGTTCCTTTAACATCTACATCTGTTCTATCCACAAGCAGCTGAATAGTTGCTACCCTGACATCATTCACACAGGATGATGAATGTTATTGAACATGAAGATGATGCCCTAGATCCTTTAGGCTTGTGGTGGCTAGAACAACCTCCTATGATCCTCCCCAAGCTTATGACAGCTGCACTTCATACATATATATATATATGCACACACACATCTATGTGCAGCAAACTATCATACAATGATTTATATGTGCCTAGCATACAGTCAGATAAAACAATAATTTCTTATGCCAAGCTGTATGCAAACCCAGAGCAGAACTTTCCACAAATAAATAAACCCTTCTGGTTTAGGCCACAGTGTGTCATGAGGGAGGGAAAGGAAATAATATGTTATCCTTTTTGCTGTTGAGTTACTATTATTAAAACTAGGCTTTTAATGGAGTTTCTTGGTATTCACATGGTGTAAGAACACCTAGTATTGGTAATATTTAATGTATTATATTCATTTATTTGAGGTTCTTCCACACTGATAATACATTTGCCTGTATCCAAACAGCAGACATAATGTGTGTTTTCTGAAATACTTGTTAAGGATGGCGTAACTTACAGAAAAAGCTTTGAACAGTACTCCCTATTCTAAGTCATCTGTGTTTTCTTTATGAAGTAAAACATTATTTTTGAGTAGCTAGGTCATTTCCACATTTAAAAAGCACAGAAATCAGTGTTTCATCCAGTAGCATTTCTCAATCCCTTCAATCTATGTACGGAGGCACACAGATGGAAACAACTCAATCTCTTTCAAGCTTGATGCTCAAGAAAATAATCAGGACAGTGAGCTGGTGACACTGTGCCTTTTCTTTGTACCTGGAACTATTGCAATGGTGATATGGCAAGAAAAATGAGGTGGTTTTTTTTGAAACTATGGATTTCATGTTGGTTATCTAATATTCAACCTATGTATGTCATTCCCAGAAATCATGCTAGTTCAAGAGAAGAAGTGGCTGTCCAACTCCACTCTGAGCATCATGCTGCTTCTGTTGGAATTAATGGTTCATCCAAACTGCAGGTGCTGTTAGACCCCGAGCCTGGGTGCGGGCGGTGGCTTGTATTCTGTGGTGGAATAAGGTGACCTGCAATTCAATATAATTTTCTCTCTTCTTCCATATTTATTTCCTACACTCCAGTTTACACTGGAAGAAGAAACATCAGTAGGGAGGAAAGTCAGTGTGTGCTGTGCATCAGGGTAGCTCACCTGCAGGATCAGTCACAAACTGCTCTAGACTGGTAGTCTAAATGCAGTCCAGGAAGAGATAGTAATGAATATAAAGTCAATAGTAGACAATCAATGAAAGTTACTTCTGCAATTCCACCATACTTTTGTAAGGAGTGATAGGATTCAAAATAAATCTCCGATGGTGCTCCTTGGTTTGATGAGCAGCCACCTGTACTGCCAGATGTACAGATCCTCAGGCTTTTCTACCTTTCAAGTCGGTATTCTGCAACCCAGTCACTCTGACCAGCAGTCAGGTAGCAAACATTCAGCATGGCTCACTCAGGAATTTCAGCTGGGATTTGGACCCTACAGGACTTTCCTTGGGGGAACTTGTCACAGCGTGTTTGTGCTGACACAGGGCTTTAGAAACAAAGTAATTTATATTACTTTTGCGAGGCAAAAAGCCTTTAGGAAAAGTAATAGATAAATAAATCCTCTTTGTGAGCAAATCCCGTCATTGAAAAGAAAGCAAACAAAAAATCATCCTGTTGTTTTGAACTGATATCAATGGCACATTCTTGATAACTTCTTTCTTTTCAAGCTTCCAGCTATTTGCAGGATTTTTGGTATTTGTGGTTTCCCCTGATCTGAGGATTACTGACTTTTCTATGTGGTATTCCCTGCAAGCACCCTTATCCCAATCTACCCAATATTCAAACACTTTTCTCTAAAGCTTTGAAGAGGTAGAGGGAATTTGTACCAGTACCACTATTGTACCTTTCTATCTCACTTTTTAAAGTCTTCCTTTATTGCTTTCTTTTATCTAACGCCTTGCTGTTGAGCAGACAGGCAACAATACAAAGCCAAACACATTAGTCATTGAAAAAACCTCCCTCACCCTTCATCAGAATCTGTTTTGTTTCTTCTGCAGCTGTGTATTACACAGAGACACATTCATGAAATCACATACAACTTTGGTTATTTTGAAGGCATGGGGAAAACAAGCAACAGGAGAAAAACAAGCAGAAAATCCAGAAGTAGAAATATCTTCTTTAATTGCTTTGATACTGAAATTTAAGATTCTTGAAGAAAATGCTCAGGATGTCTAAAGTGAATACTTGGGAAGTGATATGAGATGCAACGAAAACAAGTACTTTTTTAAAATAGTTCTTACGAAAATGCTTACATGCAGTTTTACCTACTGTGACACTTACTGTGTTAGTAGACAAACACAGTGGTTGAAATTGGTAGATATAAATCATTCTGACTTGTAAACACAATAGAAAATTGCAGGTTTAGTGTGTAAGTTAAAACCTGTTCTTAAATATAGACTCCTATTTTTCTAGAGGTGAAAAAGAAAGGTGGGAGAGAATAAGAAAAAATATTTATTTGGGTTGAAATAAAACATCAATAATTTGGACTTGCTAGAAAAAAATGAATGCTTCCACATCTCTAAGTTTATTCTACAAAAAAAATTCCTTCATTTGAGCATGGGTTAAGGTTTCCAAGCCTTGAAGTAAACACTTCAAAAACCATTGCAATATCTTTTTTTCTTTTTTCAATGTAAACTGAAACAAAGCCAAGATTAGTGTTCAGTGGATTTTCTGAAATAAGTGAATCTCATACATAAAAAAGAGCTTGGATCCAGCTCTACTCAAAATGGTTAAAAATTTTCTTTTTGCCCTGGGTTTATACAGTACCATGCACAACGACTGCAACACAATTCAGGCTCAGATTTCGAATGGAATCTCAGGCACATTTCCCATGTGTTAATTATTCCACTTGAACCTATCCAGATTAAATAAATAGACATGAGTTTATATTCTGCATAATAATTAATTCACAGGTTTGAATTATCCTAAGAATCTTGGCCTTGTAAAGTCAGAATTAAATTGAACATCCTGCCTGAAATCTAACAGCTATGGAATACCTTACATTCCTTAGTATATCATATTAAAAATACAATTAAAAACAACACAGGTAATAACAAGATCAAAACACAGTAGCAATATAGTGATATCCAGTTACCAAATTTCTTCTGAAGAGCTATTGTTACTGTCCGGAAAACAATGCAAAACAGAAGAGTTCCCAGGGCAGCATCCTTAAGGAATAATTGCTCTTACACAGATCTGGCAAAAGCAAGCATACAGATAACAACAACACTAATTTAAAAAATTCTTCAGCAGGTCTTGAAGCATAAGTATGCTGCATAAACCCTGGTTAGGCAAAACCCCAAGGCAAACGTGTTTTCTTTCCTCCCGTGTTTTCATCCTGGATGGAAACAAAGCCAACGTTCTCTCTCAGTTCTCCCAATAAAACCTCCAGGGATCAGGTGTTTCAAGCTCAACAGAGGCTATGAGAAAGCATGAGGGTCTAGGGTTGTAAGCAACATCAGAGGGCAACCACAATAGGAAGCTCATATCTGTCTTCTCAAGCACCATAGGAATAATTTAAAAACTTCTGTAACAGTAAGCTAAGATTCACAAATCCATATTGCTTTAGTATTAAGGGAAGTTCTGATGGCTCTGGTTCTGCAAGCAGCACTGTTATTAACAGCTGCTTGTTCACCTCAGTTTGTGAAGAAGGAAAGAGATCATTATTAATGCCGGTGTGAATTTGTTTTAAGCGTGGTACAACTAACTGGTTACAAAATTAAAAGTTACAGAAACGAAGAGAGAGAAAAGTACTAAAATATAGTGTCTAGGTAATGTTATCCTCATGGAATGGGGCTATATGATGGGAATGGGCCTATAAATATTAATAGAAATAAATAAAACAATAGAAAAATAAGTATAGTGTAACGTGTAAATAAGTATAGTATATGTCAATAAATTGGAAATAGTAGCCTGGAAACAGCACACAAGCTGTTTCCAAAATCAAGGAGAACTGATCTAAAGCTTGGAGGCAATGAAGTCGAAGAGAGGTTAATCTGATCATGCAGCAATCCTTATGACCTCTTTATGTTGATAGGATCATTCCTCTTAAGCGGAATTAAAACTTACGAAGGAATAAATATGCTAAATTGTGCTGAGATGGAAATGCTTATCAAATTATATACTGCTGAAAATAGCTGTGCTGTAAAGGCTGCCCATGAGACAGCACTTGCCATCACTGCATCACTACCTTGTTCTGAAGGCAAGGCACTGATTTTGAATAACATGTTTCTGCAGGAAACTGTTGATTTGCCCAGTGTTGCTTCATTAATTCATCAGCCTTCTCTCTTCTCCAGCATTTAGCAGAACACCACGAGGAACCTAAGTTTTACATTTGCTTCAACTAAAAATAATGCTAATGAAATATCAACCAGCTTCCATTCATGACTGGTCTAATTTTGGCAGACTGAAATGAGTAAGTGCTATTATATTTTTTTGATCACAATACACACGCAGACCTGGATGTTTCAAGAAAAAAATTGAGCTAAGATGCCTATCATTTAACATTTTGAAAGAAGTCCAACAAATCCAGAATTTCTGACACAGATTGTGAACACAATATTGTGTGTAGTGTGTATAAACAATGAAAGTAGGTTAAAAAGCTCAATCAACTTTCATACTTTGAATCATCTGGAAGTCAAGAGACTTTTTTACAAGAACAGCAAATGGACTGAATAAAAGGGAAAATAGATTTAATAAAAATGCTTAAGAAAATATTTTCCTTTAATTACAAAATATTACTGTTAACAACATTCACTTCAAGCTTTAACCTCACTGCAATCGTGTCTTCCTTTGGACACAAGTAATCAAATTGCCTCAGCATAATTTAATTCTTTTGGGCATAATAAGCTTAATGCTTTATATAGCAGTGCTAAACCTCACAACTGTACGGAGTGCTGTAAATGCGAAGAGCAATTCGTCATTGCATAAACCACCGTGCGCAATTACCCCGTTTAGACAAAGCCATAAACTACTTCAAGCAAGATTTCAGAGGTGTCAGCACCTGGCACGACACAAAACTCTTTGTGCAAGAGAACTTTCCAGACACTAAAAATGTGTTTACAAAGCATGGATGCATTTTTTTTTTTCATTTTGCAAGACTCCACTTTATAGCACAGTATGCACTGCACTCTACACACTCTAAATGCTCAGACGCTGTTTCAGAAATACTTTAATTAAATTGAGTTATCAATTACTTGAAAATAATTGCCCTCAAATATTTCCTTACTCTCTTCCCAGCTGTGAAAATTTTTGAGTAAAAACACTTTCCCTGAGCGAGACGGGGGAAGGAAGACACCTCCTAGACTCTTTTTATTGTAAAGCTGAAGGCTATGTCTGTAGTTGGTATGTGATATATAAAACCACAAAGTATCAGTAGGTCTGATTATCTTTTTTTTTAAACCTGAGGTGACTTCTGAGTATATAGACAAATCTCCTATGTAAAAGCAGCCAACCTTCTATTTAAAATATAGAAAAGTATTTTATGTAAAATGCAATTTTAAAGTCTTGCTTAACCATAAGCATCAATATTTGTATTGATATCATATAATTAAATTAGCTATTTATTTTGGCATATAGCTACTATTATTAAGATACATTCACAATATCTCTGATACCCAAATTTCTTCTCCTAAATGGTTTTCCTAAATTTCCTTAAATTGGGAGTCCTCTCTCCTCTCCTACTTTAAAAGATCAATTCTGGCATAACTATTTCAAATATCAATTTTTAAAAAACCCTGCTTCTTATGCTGGGTGTAGAAATAGAATTTGGATTATTAGAAACAAAGGTGCAATATGTATCCCAGTTCACCTTCTGTGGTATTTGCTGTTGGATTTTTTTGATTAAAAAATGCCTTTAAAACCAAACCAAACCAACCAAACAAAAAAGCTCCCTTTCTTTGTCTTATACAGGAGAAAATACCAGAGTTCTGAACAGAGCTCAGCATTTCAATGCTTGGTGCCGTGATGTATTCATATAATTTTGTGTGTGAGATTAATTCTGCAGAAATGTGAAACTCATTTTTATGTTTTTCATATTTATGCAACTTGCTGAACTGACATTTGAAAAATACATGTGGCTCATACTGTCTCCAGTTTTGGGGAAAATTTCTGGATTCCCACAACTCACAAAAGGGGAAACCTTTTGATTTGCCTAGGTGGTGTGACCAACCACTTGCCATCTCCAAGCAAGACACCTATTGTCTCTCCTCTATTGCTTTTGCAACAATTGGGCACTAAATTTAACATACATGAGAAATATTAAGCTTCAAGGTTCTTCCAGGGAGAGAAGAAGGGAAATGGATCCTTCTTTACATTATACACTTGGAAAGATACTGAATGAAGTCAGGAACCAAAATATAGTCCTAAAACCACTGTAAGGGTGTAAGGATAATGTCACACCTAAGGCTTTCAGCCCTCTTGAGGATTAAGGTGAAAGAAGCAAAGGCTTGCAACATAGTGAAAAATCGCCTGTTTTTCAAAGAGGCACTGTCCCACTTGAGTAGTCATGATAATATCTCTGTATTTCATCTACATAGATTTTCATGTCAAACAAATGCTTCTGATTGTTCTAAGACTTCAGTTTTCTTCACTTCTTTACTTAGCAAAGAAGAGTGGAAAAATATTTTTTTAAATGGGACTATAAATAGTCATTCCTCTATTCAACTTGATACATATGTTCATTCTATAATTTTTACTAAAACAAGGGAAACCAAACAAAGATTTGGGGGAAAAAAATGAAAAGAGGAAGAATAGTGAGGTAAAGTGTTTCCTGGACTTTGTCAGACTTCTTTATTCTCAGAATTTCCATGTCTTTTTCACACAGAATCTATAGCACAGAAACACACTGACAGTGCTGACAAGTCAACTCTGTTCAGGTTTACTTCCCTTTTCCCTTTAACATAATAAAAATGGTAACAAGAATAGCAAAGATGTGACAGTCTTCTATCTTCAAAAGAAATTGAACCAATATTTAGTGTGTAAAAAATAAAAAGTTGGCAGTGCACTCTTAAATTATAGTTGTAGTTTTTTTCTTAACTTTGAAAAGACCTGTAGTATTTCTTCGCAAGTGGTTCATGAAGGCCTTGTTTTTTGTTGTTTCAGTTTTTTTGGTTCGGCAAGATGAAAAATCTATGTAGAAAGATGGGCAAAATGGAAAATTAAGATCCAAACGTGAAATTCAAACACTCTCAGGATTTGCACACATTCAAATCCAGACATGCAAACATCTGTATGTCTACTGCCTCTGACCTAAAAACTCACACCAAAAAAGCCGGTGGTCTTTTTGGCTGAGGCCTGTCTGTATTTAATAATCGTTATTACATGTTTGAGAATTTAAATTATTAACCTTTTTTTTCTTTGCAGGAGACCTTTCTAAAGTTGTGAATGTAAACAGTACCTCCGTTCAGGAATACTAATCATATACACACTTACCTCTGAGAAAAAAAAACAGAATAAAAGACCCAACACCCAAATGTGGACTTACACTCCTAGATGGGGATGGATTTCAGAATACTCCCAGGAGTTTCTCCAGCAGAGGAAATGTCTCAATGAGCATGTCATTTAGCTTGTCCATCAAGCCTGGGGATTTGTAAAACATTATTTCTTTAGCCACCACCCAAGAATATTCTATATTTTCTTGCATAAGAAAAAGTACAAGGAGCAGGTAAATTCTCTTCTTCTCATCTGTGTCTAAACCAGTTGGATGTCGTTGGCCTGCAGGGCTGGGAGGGAGAAGGCTGGGCAGCTGTAACCATCCCGTTAGCACTGAAGAAGCTGGACCCTAAAGCAGAAGAGTCAGCATATAAACTAGAGGAACTTTATTTGATCATTTTATTTAGAAACAGAAAGGACTGTTTATAGATTAGATTATCCAACTCTATGTTAATGCATTTCATCAGATAAAAAATAAGATGTCTATGATAACTTTAAATACATTTACAACAGGAAGAGTCTCCTGTAAAATGAATTGAAATGCAGAGAGGAGAATGAACAATAATACTTTTGGCAACCTCTACCTTGATCCTCATTTTAGGGGTTATTCAACGATTTACCCAACACAGGTGTGTATGTACATCACTTATGGGATTTCTGTATGGGCTTTTCACTAAATGAATACAGTCAAATATGATATTCTGGCCTTTATTCCATCCTTCTGTGTTGCTCTTGTGACTGGAACAACGGGAGGGATGGCCAGCTCCCCAGCATTTTGCTGTAATCATCGCTTCTTGAGAGAAAGCAGCTCCCTGCAAATCAGAAGTATTCACTCCTCAGGTGCTTTCCCACAAAATCCTTCAGACAGGAGGCTTAAAGTAAGCCCTTAAATGGATCAGATTGTGCTCCTGGGCAGTAGTTGCTTTTGTGTTCTCTTCTTTTTCTGAGAAAAGGATCAGCAAAACATCTGCTGTGGGATATGAAGTAGTCAGAAAAAAGAGGCTTTTGAAAGGCCTAAAGAAGAATGAGGGAGAAGACGAATCCTAGACAATTGATAAGCAGTATTAATATCCTACTTGAATGTAGTTTTGTAAACTACCACAGATACTTCTGTCATATCTACCATTATCGCATACAAAAATATAATCGATTGTAGCTCAATGCAAAGAAGATAGTAAAAATTCTAGCATTTACAGTTGTTTGAGAAACCTTAAATCTTCCTTCTTCTGTAATTCTTGAGAGAGCAGAATAAACACAGAGTGCTATGGAGTGAGATTGTCCATGATCAGGTAATCGAGAGCAGTACTGTAAAAAATGTATACAAATGCAGCCAAACACTACTGAAATCTTTAACTGCACTGTAGAGTTTGTCCTCTAGACCCAATGGCGCATTTTTCACTAAGCAGTCCTATCTTCATATTTTTCATTTCTGTGACTTACAATGTGTGGGACAGCCCTCAAAATATCAGCTGTAAGACACCTTGGCTATGGAGAAAATTTGAAACTGTGCTGTAGTTTTGTGCATTTTTCATCTTCTGAGATAAAATGTCAAAGGGCCAAGAAAGTAATTTCCATGAACTATATCTACATTATCATATGTGTTTAAATAATATCTGGGAAAAAAATAATAAAGGAACCTTGTTTAGGATGTAAAAGCAGCTGTTGAAATGTAGGTCTCATAGATTATGAAAGCAACACTCTGGCTCTGCAGCAAGTTCCCATTTCCACAATTACCTACTGCTACTAAGTTTGGTTGCTCAGCCTCAGAAATTCCAGGAAAAATACATGAGAAAAGGATTGAGAAAGGGATTTAGAACTTTTTGAAAGTTTTGTGACACTAGTCACTGATGCCTAGACTGCTTCCAGTAACAACTGCCCTGCGGTAAGAGCACAATCAGCAGCTATGAAGTCCAAAAATTAGAAATTTATTTGGCCTATAAATCTGTAATTTTGAGGAAAGGAGCCAGCTGAAGAGTAGTTCATGCATCTGGTGTCTGGTAAATAGCTGCTCTTTACAGCACGGAAGGATATTGTAGGAAAATATTTGAAACAAACTGGAAACAAGTAGCTTAAAACAAGACTTCTGGGGACTGAGAAAGATTCTGTGTTGATAACAACATGGAAAAGATAAAATATGAGGCTCCTGGGAAAAGGGTGAACCACAAAATAGGCAGAACTTGTAATATGACTGAAGTATATATGACTGAGTATAACCCTAAGCATTATTTTCAAAAACCATAGTTTGCAGATAAGCTAAAAGCACATTTCTCTTAGAAATGAAAACAACTGAGATTATCAATATATATTTTGTTGCATGATGAATAAAACAATGTTCTTTTTAATTTTTTAGAAATACTAATATTAATTGGTCAGTTCTTAAAATAGGCCATTTTCAGTGTGAATAAGAAACATAGAATTGGGATCTACCATATTAAAGCAGCTCTGAATAATGATTTAATATAGGGCTTTGTCTAGTGTTAGATGAAAGAAGGCTGTGAATAAACTAATGTTCTTTAAACCCTCATGAGATTAAGGCAGCAACATGATGCAATTTGATTATTCTTTCCAATAAGAAGTTGGAAGCATTTGGTTTCCACTGCCATAAAAGAATCACTCTTTTCTAAGCATTTTTTATTTTGATGTGCTATCCAATATAACATTATGTGGATCAGCTTAAAGACAGTTACGTTTGATTATTTTCCTCTCTTTGTTTATTATGTTCCTACTGCTATTTTAAATAAAAGGATCTCTGCAATTCTAAGGCGAACAGATTCAAAAGCTGTCATTAACAGACTCTAGACATGGGTGGCTCTGAATGTATACAAATACAAAAGAAATCTTGAGCCAAATCTGAGCATGATGAGTAAATTCTCCTGAGAACCATTGCTGAAGTATCATCAGCAATGCCAGGAGCAAATTGTAAATTGAAAACATGACTTTATATCTTCCCAACTGCAGGCACTGAAAATTTGCCCAGCCTGACTTGCTTTTAATTGTGAGCTCTTAAATCTCTGTTAGAGAACCTTTGACCTCAGGCACAAGACTAGGCCCACAATTCCCTTTTGTAAGTCCTGTGGCCACATTGGGTTTGGGCTGCTTCTGTCGCCACATTGGAAGAAGTGATGCACCTGCCAAATGAGTCTGCAAGGCTCCTTTGGCCTCTAGCAGGAGCAAGTTGTCTACCCTCTTTCATTCCAGCTCTTTCTTCAGCTCAGCCTCTGATTTTAGTGCAAATCTTTAAACCAAATGATCACCCATTTTCTTGAGCTCATCATGAAAATGTCTGCTTCACTCATCAGTGGACTCTGAGAATTAGTACGTCAATATTGCCCTGCATGTTTGCACTGGATAGTTGCAAATGTTCATCTTGGAAGTCCACCTGTCTGCCAAAAAGAGAAGGTGTCATTTCTATTTTGCCATATTACAAGTCAGTGGCTTCACATACACAAGAAACAAAAAAACCAAAATAGAATGACGGTGTTGGAGACAGTTTTGTTCAGGCATTCCCCAAATCCACAACTTCTGTAAAGGTTGAAGCAGCTCGAAGATCTCTCTAAGTGCAGACATTTTCTAGTTGCAAAGAAATAAGGAATTTTGCCTTGGGACATTGCAGTATAAAGGGCCAGGTCAAAAGATTTAGAGAGCAGAGCTTTTTGCTACTCTCAAGTTGTCAGGTTTAGTTTGTTCTAAAATGCACTGTGGTCCCCGCTGAAAGGTAAGAAGCTGTTTACACCTCACAGAGAAAAGAAACTACCCTTCACTGAGGTTTATGAGACATTTCCTGCAGTCCAAGTCCTTCATAGCCCAGAAACCTCATTTAGCTGCCCTAGCTCCCAGGCAAGATCCTTATGCTGGGGACTCCATTGGCTTCCTGAGGGGTAAAGTCAGACCTCTCCCTTCATGAGCTAGAAGCCTACCTAAGCACTGAGGGAATCCTTCCTTCACCTCTCCAATTACTCCCAGTTTTGCCAGACTTGGTAAGTAAGAGCAGCATTTGTCTCTAAAGTTTCCTTCTTTAAAACAATGTTTAAAAAACTGTTTTGGGGGGAAGAGTAGTTATTGTCGTTACTCTAAAATTTATACTTTAAAGCATAAATTTTATAGATGTAGAGTGGGTCTGGAATGAGCAGAAAATTAGTCTTCTGAGGCAAATTTGCATTCAGTGACACCTTTTTGATGCTGAGGTCTACTATATTGCAGCAAAGCACTTTTGTTTTGGAGTTGACATTTCAATGTGACATTCTTGGTAGGCTCTAAAATGTCTCTGAAAGGGTGGCTGACACCACCACACCCCCTCTTTCCTTTTCTTACACCCCTGCCACTGCACAGTGTGTGTTTGGCTGGGTGTGTTTCAGACCAATGAAGCCTAGTAATGCTTTAAGTGTTACTTCTGTGTTCTGCTCATCCCTCTAATTGACACAGCGGTTGTTCCCTTGCCATTTTTGGCAGAGTTAAATACTCAAGCACATCAGCCTAGAAGTGCAAATTTCTGCCATTTCTTGACACTTTTACCACAGAAATATTAAACCATTTGATAGACAAGACCTTTCTATATTTGTTAATCAGATAAAATGACTGAAATCTAGCCCCAACCTAAGAGTCACATTTTTATTCTAATACCAGGTATTCACTGATACAACCAAATAGTGAAGTATAGATCTGAAACCACATCAATTGCTTCTGAAGGTGACAAAATCTTCAGTGTAATTTCTCCTCCCACTATATTTTTCTGTAGTCCTCTGTTTTAAGAGGCTTTTTGTCTCCACACAGAGACACTAATAAATCATTTTCCTTCACAACCAGCCCCATATCTACCAAAAAAAAAAAAAAAAAGGAAAATATTTTAAAATTGAATAACTGGAGTGTTAGCCTTCAAGTTGCCACAGTTTAACCCAGCCAACAGCTGAGTATCGTGCATCTGTTGGCTCACCACCCCCGACCGGTTGCGGGATGAGAAGGAGAACCAGAAAAAAAGGTAAAACCTGTGGGTTGAGATAAGAATAGTTTAATAATTGAAACAAAATAGAATATAACAAGAATACAATAGTAGCAATACTAATAATAGTAATGGAAAGGGAGACAACAATTAGAGAGAGAGAAATAAAACCCAGGGAAGATAAGTGATACACAGTACAATTGCTCACCACTTGCTGACCCATGCCCAGCTCATCCCTGAGCAGCTATCAGCCCCTCTGAGCCAGCTTCTCCCAGTTTATATACTGGGAATGGTGTTCTACAGTATGGAACATCCCTTTGGCTGCTTCGAGTCAGCTGTCCTGGCTATGGTCCCTCCCACCTTCTTCTGCACCTGCTTAACGCAGAGCATGACACTGAAAGGCCTTGACTAAGGGCAAGCACTACGTAGCAACCACTAAATATGAGTGTGCTATCAATTTTATCCTCATACTGAATGAAAAAATTAACTCTATCCCAACTGTACTGATTTGTACAAACAAGGAAACATAATTTCTGGAAATGTCACCAGTGGCATAAGTTCCATAGAGGGCTTTGAATCAGGTCACAGTTGCATACAGACACTGTGTATGCTGTGCTGATCAGACCTTCAGTTCCCTATCCAAGGGAGCCTCCCTCTAAAGAGCATCTGATCACTTCCATGCAAGAGCAATCCCATTGAGGTAAGTGAAATATATGATTGTCAAGCTTAGCTCAGCTTATTAAAATGTCAGAGAAGAGGGGAACACCCATTTTCCCTCCATGACTGCTTTCTTCAAGCATCTCAAATCAAAAGCATTCTTTTAGTGCTGGCTAATAAGAAAACGTATAGGATACTCCTATAAACTGTGCAAAACTGAGCTCCATCTCTAACTGTGAAAAAAGAAAGAAATCCAAAGAATAGTAGTTAGAGAAAATCATAGAACAACACCACTGAGGAAAGTTATAACCAATGATGAAATAGTATTTCTTAGAATCACAGCTGAATACTTCAGTCTTTGAATACCGTGCTGCTTATCAAACATAATGCATATTTCTGCTTTTCATAGTAGGAAGCAGCCAAAGGAAAAAAAATGGTGAAGAAGGAGAAAAAACATCTGTCGCATTAACTACTTAGCTGTGGGAATACATTTTCACATGTTTTAAAGAATCAGCCAGGGTATAATGAGTACATATTTAATACACCATAATCTCTGGAATCTAGAATGCAGTTTAATTTTAATAATTAAGAAATGAAGTTGAGCTCTTCTATGGACAAGTGAGCATACTATATGTAGCATTGATTTTAAAAACTTATTTGAGTAAAGGACTGTTTTCAGACACTCTATTTTTTTTCTCTCTTCTTGTTAAAGAACTGTAACTTTTTCCCATGCTGCAAAACATCATCATGATATTGCAGAAAATTTATTTTCAATTGTGTTTTATATTATATATTTAGTATGGAGAGCATGTACACCTGAGACATTTAGGGTGGGAGGGATTGTGAAGATCTGTGAAATTTCTGTTAAGTGTGTGAGGCTGAAGAAACAGCAAAAAGAGAAGGCTGATGTGAAATTGCCTATGTAAGTTGACTGGATGAGTGCTTATTTATCTAGCATGATATATGAGCCAAACATTGCACCATTATCTCCTGTGGTCTTGATAATTGCAGTGGAGTTGCTTGGGATACCTAACAAAGCAGATGAAATGCTGGCCTTAGTGTCTGCTGAGCAATAGTTATACACAGAAAAATTTATAATGTGCTAGGAACTACTTATTTTTTTCGAAGAATTCACACAGGCTTGATCACAAAATGAGCTTGAAGAGGGGCCACTTACATACAAGGATGGATTTCACAGAGACCTGCTTTTGTATTGTTTAAACTTAGAAAAGGTATAGATGCAGCAGAAGAGTGGATTTATACACGACTGACTGTTACTGGCTGGGACCATCACAATCTCCTACAGGCAGCTCATATTGCAGTTGTCTCTGTTCAAGGCTGCAGGGAGGTATTTTACCCTTAGAGATGGCTAAGAAATGGTTAAGCATCCTCTGGTGCGGTTTTTTTGGCAGGAAGATAAAGGTCTTAAAAAAAAAAAATTAGTTTTTCCTGTCCTTCTTTTCACTTTCACTACTCAAGAGGATTTTTATATGCCTTTTGATTAAATAAGATTTGGTTAAACCGAATAGCCTAACAGCTCTTTAACACTTTCAATAGCTACAGTGAATAAAGGTATATAATTCCAGAAAATTCAGACAGATTTTCTTAGACTATAACCACTTCAGAGAAGCAAATCTCTTCCTCTCCTCATTACCAGCATGTATATTTGGTGCTTTCCCTACTGCAGCTAAACCTATCATCAAAGCCACAACACTCAGGTTTCATTGGAACAAATTATAATCTGAAAGCAATTTATTATACTTTCTACCCTCCCACGTGATACCCATTTATATCTGTGCCGTTAAAATAAAGGATCAATCATTTAGAGGAAGCAGTGGATGTCCCCAGGGACTGCATGTGTATGTAGAATCACAGAATACCAGGTTGGAAGGTGACCTCACAGGCCATCCAGTCCAACCTTTCTCAGCAATAAGAAACCTGTGGGTAAGAAGTGGTTATAGTACACTGGCATTCTGTAATGGCTTTCTGGTGTACTCTGTGCTACATCAAAAACCCTCTGCAGCACCACTGCAGTCAGGATTTCCAGCAGGGTTAGTGTATTCCAGCAGTACCCCTCGACCACGAGGAGAGCTGGAGGCTCATCTTTATCTATAGAACAGGTGTTACGGAAAAGAGTGGTACACACTCCTACACGGCGTTTCCACATCTTGTGGATGAATGCAGAGCTCATTCTTTCCTCTTCATCCGCATTTGCCAGCTGACATGACAGCTAAAAAAAAACATAGAAGGGGTTGTTTTATCTCTGGGTCTGTCAGTGTTGTGCTGTACTGTTTATGCACTGAAAACAGAAGTGAAATACAACCTGTTTCTTATTTTATAATGGTTGTTAGACAAATTTTTTCTGGTGACTCAAAATTAATACTGAAGTAGAGAATAAAAACATTCTGGAGCTATTTCTGCTTAATCCAAAAGTCTGGCAAAGCCCTTAACTGAAAAAATAACAAAAGATTTTTGAGCAGCTGATGAAATCAAATATTGTAACACAAGAAAGAAAGCCATAAGTTTTGTCTATTTAAAATTCTTCCTCACCTAACTGCTAAAAACGCTAGACAACAGTGTATTAATGTTTTCATTACATATGTTTTCCCTAAATGCAAACATTTGAGGTTGCTGAAGATATACAAATATACAATGATCCTACAGCCAGAACTACAAAATCCTCACAGATTTCCTGATAATCACAAAATATTAGCTTCTATTAGAGACACAGCTTAGTGGTAGATTTGGTGGTGCTGGGTTAACAGTTGGACACAATGATCTTAAATATCTTTTTCAACCTAAATGATTCTTCGTTTATATAAAATTCTCACAGCAAAATTTCGTAGAATTCCAGTTTCCTTCCATATTACAATACACAATGACAACCTTGTCTTGGCCACAGAGCGATTCCAGGAAGTCCATCTGTATGCATCACTCTGTAGTGTGAACACAATGCCATTCTCCAGAAAGGTAATATTGAACTATAGTACCAGTTGTAACTGTTTGCAAATGATTCACTTTTCTGTATGCACAGAGCAAGGAAGAGCTGTTTCTGTATCTCTCCAGGTGATTTGGGGGCACTTCTGGGAGATCTGCAGGTGGTGCAGACCTGGGCTGCTCTGAGACAGGAAATATGAGGTACATCTCCAATTTGGTGAGAAAGATGGTTTTCGGGGTTTTTTTTTGTAAGAGAATTGCCTAAGCCATTAAGTATTGAGGATGGCAAGGTGGCTATGTGATAGACATCGTGAACATGTAACAGAAAGTCTGGGGTTCTTCTGCTCCTTCTGGGAGTTGTCCCCAGTTGAGAAAGGGAGCAGAGAAGCACAGGGGTACAGAAGTGTGGATTTCGGGTCTAGATATATGAGCTCTGTTTGGAATCTTGAGAGATGCCACGAGCAGGAGGAAGCTCCTGTCAATGAGTACTCATATTGTAACATGACAGACAGTTCCCACTGCAGCCTGATAAACCACACCTGGATAAGGAAACCTCTCTGCTGTTAGGATTTAAAGCTGGATTTCCAGTTGAACAAGTGTTTCTCAGTATTGCAAGGAGGCTTCTCTCTATGTAATAGAAATTATTATATTTTATGGAATATTAATTTTGATTTTAAAATGTTGAATTATAGAAATAGTCTTCCCTGCAATGAGAGTAATATATGCATCTACAACCTGGAAATTATGAAAATGAAATACTTGTAAATATCACATGAGACCTTTCTTTCTACATAGAAAAAATTTTGATCATACTATTGGGGGTAACGTGCTAAGAGTGCAACTGTGAGAATAGTGTTGTTACTTGTCTTGTGACGAGCCTGCTCTTACTGTAGGAGGTTGTAAAGAATACATATTTCATCCACATACCACAAACTATCTACATTACAGCAGATGTTTTCTCACAGCAGAAATTTTGGAAACAAAAAGTCAGTCTTCCTAACCACAAGATATGAATCACTCTACCGTAGCATGGAAACCAAGATGATGCATATCCAGAAATAACAAATAAAATCAAAGATAGCAGTCTATTGTGATAGCTACAGTTCTTAAGAATTTCTACTGGAAATGTTGTTTGCTTTATGAACAAATTAAATTCTATAGTTTACTTATGAATGAGACAGATTAAATTCTTCCATCTCTGAGTAATTCTAGTTTATATTTAGTTTCTTATTTTAAATTACGTCTCACTGACATGAGAGGCTACTTGCACTTATATTTTACAAGAATTAAATGCAGAATTGATTTACATTTCTTGAATCCTAAGAGAATTGCCTAAGACACTTTTTTTTCTTGCCACACCATGCTCTAGATTCTCATTCTTTCCTTCTTGTAGAAATACAGTTTCATCATTCCAGGACGGAGGAGTCACTACCTGCTTCTATTCTGACCATCAGGTTCCTGAGAATGAAAAAATAACAATTAAAAAATCTAAGTTTCTGGACGTCTTTACTTTTACACAAGGTTTGTTGCATCCCAGCCGCTACTTCTGCAAATGGGTGTAACCTTGCAGGGAGATGGCTGACCCAGGTCTAACCCAGCTGTGTCTACCCTGCACTACGACACAAAGGCAGCACCAGTGTCAGTGGTTTGCTGGAGAAATGCTGGATCAGCCTTTGCTGTGCTGTGACATGTGGCTTTCCCAGCAGGTGTAGAGCTGGCTCCAGTACAGGGCTCTGCTGGGGAATCTGCACCTCACTCTAAAAGTTCTCCACTTCCCTTGTTCTCGTACTGTGTTCAACACTTCCCTTTCTTCCCCTTCACTGATATGCTTACCCTGCTGTCCCTGAACACACAGTACTTTTTCTCAATACTCCTGGTAGTTACTCAATATTAGCACTGTTTTAATTTCATCATACAGTCTGTGTTGTAACCTTGGTGTAGTTGGGTGAGGAGAGAGGAGAGACAAGGCACTCAAGGGAGATGAGTCTCAAATGTAGCGTAAGTTTGGTGTGCCTTGTCTTCATGAAGGAGTTGTAAACCTGACTTACTTGGGGTTATCATCTTACGTCCCACAGGCAGCTAAACTCTAACTCGTCTGAATGTCCTACAGACATTCGTATAAGGCTGGAAAAGACAGATCAGCCTGTCACTGAAAATAAATATATAGATGTAAACCCCCCACAAATATATGCACTTTTTTAGCAGTCAGACAAGATTCATGCAAATAAAATTCCTTCACCCTATCAGAATTTTTAGAAAAAGATCTGCTTTGTATCTGTAGTTTGATCTCATCACGAATTTTGAGATTTTGGCTTATGAAATAGAGGGCGTATTGGCAGAATGAAGAATATGTTTACCATTTTTCCCCAGCTCTTCTTAAGCAACTCTGAATTATCTTGCCTTTAAGGACTCTGAATGATATAAAACACATGTATGTATTTAACAAAATCCTAATTGAAATTTTTAAAATTAAATTAATACTAATATCTTTTATTGTTCTTCCATACTGCAGGGCAGAAACCAAGCAAATAAATAAAACTGAGTGCAACAGAACTCTGCCTTCAGCTAGAGTCGAGATTATTAATGCATGCAGACAGGTCACATACTGTTGTGGTTTCACATCAGTTTCTTCTGTTTTACTTCCAGATTTTTGAGAGCTTCCCTTAGGTAAGGAAGACATCTGTTTATGTCTGAAAACAATAGATATGCTCAAGCTGGAATGTGGAGGAGGTTTCTCTTCACAAAACAAGCACAGCACTCTCCTGGCAGGCTTGCCAGAGGGCACAACTTAAGTAAGAATATGAACTGCTCCACTTACCATGTCTATACAAACACAAGGTTTTCTCAAAACATGCCCTTGATGATACCAGGGAATGTATCTGAAGCTAACACTGGAATATTCCCATTTATTTCCTGACACTGGGATAAACCTATCCATCCAAAAGGGGTTACTTCCAGCATAGTCTCGTTCAGATTATTACAGTGCAAAAAACCAATAATAATAAAGAGGCAATGTGCCGTATCAGCAATAAACTTATGCATGACCTGAGCAAAATACTGGCCAACCTACAGCAGGAGAGCTTCTGTCCTCATTTTTCATGAAATTAGTGTTTAGCCTTAAATGTCTACAATTATTCATGCAATTAAAGATGTAGCTTATAGAAATGAAATCAGGTCTACGTTAAAATGTTTTTAAAAACTTGGCTAAATTTTAAAGGATCAATCATAAAAAAGTTACATGTACACTACTAGTATGAGGTCAGTTAAAGATAATGCCTTGGCAATGATATTTCTTTCAAGGTATGGTGAAAATAGAAAAAACACTTTTCTAGTGCATTCATTAAGTTAACACATTCTATAATTAATAAAGAATCATGAGTCACTTTCTGGGAACAGCATTAAAAGAACTTTGGGACATAGTATTTCAAGAAATAGAATTTGGGAAATCCTGTGATAGTGTGGAACTGCATTTCTTAATCATCCAGGAAAGTAATTTTAAGGGGAGGGGAATTGGTGATTTCTTTTAGTAAAAATGAATCACAGAAGTAAGTGCTGGAATCTGACAATCAAAATGAAACCTCATCAAATTATATAAATAACTAACAATATAGTTCTGAGACATAAGGAAACCACAGGTTTCTGGCAACAGTTTTCTCAAGAAAATTTGGAGCAGTTAGAGAAGATACAAAGCACAGAGCAATTAGACTGTTTCCTTTTTTTTAGCATTGAAGACTTAAGAGTTTAGCAGATGATTCTGGTAAGAAAATTAATGCTTTTCTATTCATGCATGTCTCAATGCATATTTACATACATTTACATGCATTTACATACACATTTCTATACAATATCAAGTAAAACAGCAGTTGAGAAATCAACAGTGAATAGAATTCATTTTAATTCATATGCTCATTTCAGAAGCAGCTTCAGCAAAAGGTTGAGGTAGCGATCCCTGCTTCCAGGAATGGTTTTGATTGTCTTCAGTGATGATCTAATACAAACACATAAATGGCACTTTAGCTGTGTCCCTTAGCAGCTGTACTGGTTCTGGCTGGGATGGAGTTGATTTTCCCATAGCAGCCCTCACAGTGCTGTGCTCTGCACTGACAGCTGGAAAGGTGTTGATTACACACCAGTGTTTGCACTACTGCTGAGCAGCGCTCGCACGGCATCAGCTCTGTCTTTCCAACATTCCCGTCTCAGCAGCAGGTTGGTGGTGGGCAAGTTCTTGGGAGACAATATGGCTAGGACAGCTGACCCAAACTGACCAAAGCGATATTCCATACCATGTATCTTCTCAGTAATAGAAGCTAAAAGAAAAGAGATGGGGGGTGGGAGAGTGGGGTCAGGGGTGATTTGTTATTTACTTAATTTTCCTTCAGGAGCAACTCCTACGTATACTGAAGTCCTGCTTCCTGGGAAGTGGCAAGACTTCAACTTCTGATGGGAAGCAGAGAATAAAATATTTTTGTTTCCTGTGTTTCCGCATGCGTGACCTTTTCTTTTGCTTTATTAAATTGCCCTTATCTTGACCCAGGAGTTTTTTCCAACTTATTTTCTCCCTGCCCTGTCCAAATGAGGAGGGGAGTGATAGAGCAGATTGGTGGATAACTGGCATCCAGCCAAGATCAACCCACGACAGCAGGGTACTCCAACGCCCAGACTAGGTTCTTTTGCGCCTTTTTTAATTTCCACCTCATGACACCTCTGTTCTTAGCAGCACAGATGCATCAGCTTCAACTGGCAGAGCAGCATCCCACTCAGGCTTCTACTCAGACCTGTGGTTAGGACAGATACTGGAGAACTCGGGTTCAATCCTCTCCATTTTGAAGAGTCTTGTACTACACAGTTCCTCTGGCAGTATCAACCTCCCTCAGACTTATCTTCATACCATACTTCTCAGATTTTCTTGCAAGACTTTGATAAAGCAGCTCTCTCTTGGACAACCACTGTGACCAAATGTTCTCAAATGCTGAAAATACTGGTCAGCGGGGGGAAGATCTGACAGTTCTGAAACTTTCACTCTATGAATGGCATTCAAAGTCTTGTAGTCCCTGAAATGGATTAAGTAAAATTAAAGTTATCAGATCTTCTTTTTGGCATCATTCAGACAGATTCTGCCCTACTTTATTATGAAATGATAAGAAGACTAGTCCTGATTGTATTGAGGAAGAGGAACCAGATCCTGTACCATAATTTCACACTTCTCTAATTTATTTCGAAAGAAAGGAAAAGCAGATTGGTATGTTCCCTTCCTTCTTCTCCAGCTAAATTACAGCTCTTCCCTGAGACTTGTTCATCTACCAGAAGGTTAATAGTAACAATAGCACTTTAATAAACAGTATTTTTTATTAATAAAAACTTAAGAATTTTATAAAGCAAAGCAGAAACTTGAAAGGTAAATGTAATAGAAGGCATAGCTTATCTTCTCATCTTCCTTTTCCATTATGATTTTTAAAAAGTCTTTCTTCCTTAAATTGTTACCTGTCTCTGTCTCACATTCCAGATCTATTACGCAGAAAATCTTACTAAGCCTTTTTTCTCCCCTCTAGTAATCTTCTTTCCACCCTCTAGCAGAAAGATGAAAGGCAGGTAATGTGTCTGCAGAGTCTCTAGATTGATGAGAAGCAAGAGACTCTGTGCACAGAGGAAGTTCTAACACGACTAAAGAAAACATCCCAGAAATGTGTTTCTCAGTGACACAACTGTTATTCGGACCAAGTCATTGATCAGGGCATATATTTTAGGTATTGCAATGAGAAAGTAACAGTCTGTATTTTACATTAAAGGATAACTTTTCCACTGAAGGAAAAAAAATTATTTTGCTTGGGAGTAAGAACCAAGAAATTATATCACATCTTTACAATCTTCCAGAATAAGAGGGAATTTATGAGTGTGTTTAATTTTCATTAGCTATTTTGTAATTATATTATATTCTTCTTAACATTTGAAACATTTGTTCTTAAAGAGATAAACATTTGCTTATCGAAAGCTAAACACATCCACATAGTTCTTTGTTGAGCCTCTTGCAAAGTTTGAGGTGCAAGTTGCAATAGACACATATGTGCTTATGTCTTCTGATAGAGTTTCAGCTCAAAGTGTGGAAATAATTGAAGTCAGATCGCTCCTGCAGGTAAAGTAAATAGGTCCTGACATGACCAACAGAAACAGACAACCCAAATTACTTTCAAGAATAATGCCTTTTATCTAAAATGAGTAGTCCACCTGCTTCTTTTTTTCCTGTTGATTTAAAACTCATTCTTCATTGAAAAGAAGTTTTCTTTCCTGAAGGGGAAATATAAAGAATGGGAACTGATATCAAAAGACAACAAGCTTTACAAATGTATCCAAGAGACACAAGTACTCAATGTCTTGGGGGGAAATTAAAAAAAACCAAACAAACAAACAAAAAAAAAAGTTGTTTACAGATGTTTCTAAATTTTCATCAATGACAATCTCTCCATAAGAGTTGACATTAATGCCCCCCATGACAAATCCCCAAAACCCTCAAACTTAAGAAAAATTCCTTCCAGTTCCACTGTTTTCTTTCATATCTCAGAAGAGAACCTGAGGTATAACACAACAGGTAGCTAAAGAGAAAATTAGTAGAAACTAAAGTTTGCCATTCCGCTATGCAAACCAGTCTGAGACTTTCAGTGAAGCTCCTGGCAAAGCCCAGGATGTTTCCACCGGCAGCTGAGTGAGGCATTGACTGGGACCAGCTACTGCCACCATTTTTTTGCCTTTGTGCTCTTTTACTACATTGGCAAACAGTCAATGCAGATAATTCTGTTCACACAGAAACCCTTTTCAAGGATTGACTCATGCCCAAATAACTCTGCTTATTCTGCTTCATACGATTGCAGGAAATGTCATTCCTCCTTTTTTTTTTTTTTCTAGGTAATTTTAAAAAATTTTTGTGTTCCGGGCAACATAACATTTGCACAGTATAATCAACAGGGGGCTTGGGGATTCCGTCCACGACTTTTCACAGCTCTCCTTCCAGCCAAATCTCCTTCTCCAGTCTCTGTTCTTTCCCTCTAACCTCCCACTGCTGTCAGCACGCCCTCCAGTTTTTCAAAGGCACAGTGAAGCATTATGGCAAGTGTAGTTCAAGGGCTATATTTACAACATAATACTAATGTTTATTAGCTATAAATACCATGGTAGGTATACGAAATACAGTGTCAGACGCCACAACTTTTCAAAATGTAAGCATTCTTCAAAAAGTATGGGCTAAACTTATTGTCTTCGTTCTTCCTTCAGTTAGTAGTGAAAAAATGAAGATAAGACAGATGACCTGTTCTTTGCTTTATTAAATGAGTGATGTGAAACAGCCTTTGTCCCCCAAAATCTACTATCATCACGCATTTAAAAGACGAGAATAAATGGTCACAAGTGCAATATAACACCGACGGAATTCCACCAGGTTGCTTTCTTTTTGCATGCCACGGTCTAAAGATTCTCCTGAAAACATCTGTATTGCTGCTGCTGCCTTGCAGTACTTTATCAATGCTGGTGTAAATACCCTGTGTGCCTCCCTCTCATCCAGTCATTAACTGTACTGATTAAAACAGCATCAAAATGAGTATTTAAGGATCGTTCTGTGAAATATGTAACTTCATGGTTTCGGATGAAGACTCTTAGTTTAAAAGTTTGCACGTTGATCTTGAAGGAAAGTAGAAAGAATAAGAAGGAAGAAACTCTTCTGCAGGTGAGCTTCTCTATCATCAAGTCATAGTACTTTTCAAGCCAGAAGGACTCTCTGAACGCGCTACTTCGATAAGACATAGATAACACAGCAAACAAGCTAACACCCTGCATAGAGTTTCGTGAAATTTCACGCAGTGAGATGATCACATACATTATAACATGTTGCTGACTCATTGCTAGTGCAGGAGAAAATGGTCTGCCCTCAGAGACAATAATAGCTTATCTGTTATCTCTCATTTGCAAAGAGAAAGAATAATAACCATGAAGTCATAGCAAATGATCTCCACCTGTGGCACTGTTGAAATTCTGGGGCGGAGCTGGCCAGGTGAAACTGTAGAGGTTGAAACTGCAAAATAAAAACATCTGCCTGGAAAAGGCTGTGTATTGAAACGCAGGACTTTCTTTGAAGAAGATAAACAAAAGGACAATGTTCAGTTATGATTCCTTTAGAGAAATATAATGAGTTAAATAACCACAGTGTGTTTTGTAGCTGGGGGGGAGGGTGGGGGTGTGTTTGGGGAGCGGGAGAAGACAAAAAAGAGATATCTTCTGTCTGAGCCTGGCATCTATGAGAAACAAGAAGTTCCTTTCCTGAATAAGTTTCTCTTCTTAATAACTTCCTAAACTCCCAAGGTATGCTTTTTATTTTGCTCCTAAACTAAGGAAGTGGAAGCCAAAAAATTGAGAAAAATAATTGCACAACATCACAAAGGAGAGACTCTGTCTGGTTTAGAGAGGGGTCAGATTAGTCTGCGAAAGCAGAAACTTCATACTTGTGAAATTTAAATTTCAGTATAAGAACTTACTATATTTGAAAACCTGCAGACACTGGATACATACATTCGGGTTTGTTTATCAAAACTTACAGAATTTTTCTCACCATTGATCTGGAGTCAGTGCAACTTTACTTTGGTATGGACTGGGGCAACCATGGGCTCCCCAATTTTGTTCAGATGGACTACAAGCATGGTGAGATAGACGGTGCCAATCACTCCCACTATGCGCAGTTTCAGCAATCACCTTTATGAAGAATCACTCTTTTAACTCACAGCCTAAGTTCAGTGCTGTCTTGTTATAGTTTTACTCACCTGCGGTAAATTTATCTGTGGTGGAGCGGACTCCACCAACCCAGGTCCCTCATTTCCTCTACGGTCACTAGACAGAGGGAGAAATATTTGGAGACCAGGAGAGGAGAATTCAGTCCATTTGCCATAGATGGTTTCCATCTCTTAGGATGCACAGGCAATTTATAAAATCTTCTGCAGTTAATTTTGGATAGAAATCTAGCTCTTTTACTGAGGGTATAAGGGACTGACAAAATGTTAGAAAAATCAATCTTTTCATGGGTCAACTGACCTAGCTTACTTTTGACAAGCCTAAATCTATCTTGTAATATGACTCAGTAAATGTAAGATAGTTCTTAGACCTCAAATACTTTGGATTATCTGGGGTGCTGCTAGTGACAGAAATAAACAGACGCTACAGGATAAATAGGCTTTTTTTTTTTTTTTTTTTTTTAGCAGGGTCCTGCTCTATGAAGATTTAATAGGTAACTGTAGCACATGGAAGAATTACCTGCATTTGGGGGAACTAAGCCCAGCAGCCCATGAAAAGCATCCAGTAAAGCTGCACTGATGTAATCTCCGGAGTGGCTGAAGCCCATGAGAAATGTAAACGTATGCTGAATAGCCGGAGGCATATATCAGAAACCAGGGAAAATAGAGTCAGTTGACCATAGCCTTTCTAACTCAACCTTTGAGTCAACACAACTGCATTTATGTCAGTAATTTCAAGCACAGAGATGTCTGGCCCTTTTACCAATAATTATGGGCTTCAATTTTCCAAATGGTTATGGAGGTTTTATTCTAAAGTCTGATACTACAAAAATCAAAGTGGACAAGTACCTTGTATCAAGCCAAGCTTAGAGTCAATCTTGGTCTAACCGGGCCACTAGTTTCTCATATTCTTATGCTGAAATTTGCTAATTGTTACTGACAACACCATGAACTGGCATGATGTGGATTACATTGTGCTTTTGACTGTACAATCTCAACATTCAAGTACATATTTACAGGTGGGAAAAAATTTTTGAAGGTTTGGGTTTCAATTTTCACCTCTGCAGAGACATTTATTGACCACTATTCAATGAAATAGGTACGGAAGAAGAAGCTACTTAACTCCATTAAAGACACAAAAATATTTTGATTTACTTCAAAACATTGATTTCCAAGTTGGCAGGATGTATGTACAATTTCATGAGACAGGAAGAGAATAATAGTTAAGAACATTGTGTCCTTGCTTTGAAAGCTTTTGCTGGAAGCAAAGTTTTATGCTTTAATTCAACTTAGAAAGAAGAGAGTATGGAGTGACCCAACAAGATCTTTCACAACTGAATATGCTTCTATAATTTAAAACATACACCAGAAAACACAAAAAATAAAAAAAAAAAAAAAGTAGTGGTGGTGTTTTTCCCAAGATAGTAGTCTACGTATTAACTTAAACCTACTCTTTATTTTGTTCTGCTTATGGCCAGAACCAGTTTTGAATCCGTTAATTTTCTTTTAACCAGAGACAAACATTTCAAAAAGCATTTATTAGCGCATAGATGATTAAAAAAAACTATGAATCAGTCCAACACGCAGAACAGTGCTTCTCTTCTGAGGAAATTTCTCTCAGTAGAAATGCAAACAATACAGAGCATATAATGTTGGGAGTCTATAAAGCCACACTTCATTTTCATCATAGCTATTACAGTCACTTTGCCATAGTCCTACATAATCTTAAAGGTTTTTCCTTCAGCATTTCCTTATTGTAGCTCCACTGGACTATAAGCTCAGGAGTGTTGAAATGTATGCAACAATCATCACAGAGACCTGGCTAGATTATAACACTAGACCATTGCTAATTCTGTGCAATCGTTTCATAGCAGAAATCAAAACTACAGCCAATACCATTGCCAATAAATATACAAACATTGCTGTACATATTTGCATCTAGAAATGTCCAGATGGCAAACCTGCAGGATAAATTCCTTCACTTGCTTCACTGAAACTTGCCCAGGCTCTCCCTGATCCTGCCTGCTCAATGAGGGCTGTTTGTCATATAGAACAGAATAAACAAAGGAAGTGTAGAGCAAAGCTTCTGACCCAGTGGATCTGGTCTTTGTCTGGTTCCATGTGGTGTGACAAGGCACCAGAGCCTGGACCTAGTCCTATTCACTGAACTCCTGCAAGAATTCAGAACCAATGCAGAATAAACTTCATGTGTACCTTTATAGTAAACATTTCAATCCACGTAATTCTGTCCATTCAAAACTGACAATCTGAACTCTGACTTTGCTTTTGAAACTTCTGTTCAAAACAATTTCACTGCTAATACTGATGATAGTGAACCTGTGTATGTACATATATACACACACATACTCTAACTAGATATTTTTATTGTTCCCTTTAGCAGCCTGATATTTCTTACTTTCAATTGTGGCATCATGTCTTAAATTTGAGGGAGCTCCCTGTTGCTCAGATTAGCATAGTTTATCACTTTATTTTTATTGGCTATCAAAATGCATATATTTATTCACAGTAAAACTACTGCTGCTCATTTTCCAGCACAATATGTAGTAGAGTGTGTGCATAAAGAGCATGAGTTCTTGTAAACCTTGTGAAAGAAATCCAGAACTCCCTGAACTCTGCTGAACTTGGTGGTTTTGCTGCTGGCCATGAAGAGGTCGTCCTTCTACCCTCATCCTGTCTTGTTCTACAGAGAACCTGGACACTCGCTAGCTCTGACATTAGCCAAAAGAAGCAATAAATGCTGGCTGCTAAAATTTCCTGTTTTCATGGTGTTAGGAAGCCTAATGGCAATCTAACCCTTACCACACACTTGTGAATGCTGTGAAGTGTTCACCCTCATCCATCATTTTAAAACTGTCATAATTTTAGTGTCTGGAAACAAAAGCCAAAAAACAGAAGCAGAACTCTATTAGTGATTCATTGGTGATTCAGAATGTCTCATTTATTCCCTATTTCTCACCAAGGGAACTCGACACCCACTTCCTATCACATCATTGTTACAACCATGAGTGTCAAGCCGCAATGTTGTTTTGTTGCTGTTTATGGTTGCCAAATGCCAGCTTCTTCTAAAAGGAATAACTGCCTAAAATGGGTTTTCCTGATATCTTCCTTAGGTTCTACGGCTTAGAGCTATCAGTGGCCAGCTAGAAATCACACAGGAAGAGGAAGATAAGATGCGCAGATCTGCAGCTTCCGGTCTGTCTTCTGCAAAACTTTTAAATTGGTTCAGTTAAGTCATTAGAACCTTAGTACACTCTGAATCTTGAACTGTGTAAGGAGGTTGATAGGTTTTTACTGAAATATTTTCTTAACTTCTGAAACCATCCCAACAAGAAATAAGCTAAAATTGGAGATACTTGGAAGTGTTTTTCTGGTTTGCAAAAAATATTCTTGGTTTGGTTTGTTTGCTCTTTGATTTTTTGTGGTTTTGTTTAGGGGTATTTTTCCTTTGTATTTTTAATGCTTTTCATTCAAAATAGATTAAATCTATCTTTTTCAATATTTTTAATGAACTGCAAACTTCCCTTATCTTATTCACTGCCAGTGAGACTGGCATTCTCGTCACCAGATGCACCTGCACTGAGGATAGGGAAACGAAGTGACATCCAATACATTTTAATTGAAATTTTTCAGGTTTGAACAATAGACCTCCAAAGGAAACAACTTCCAGAATATTTTATGTCCTGATATGCTAAAGATAATTTATACTTATCTTATATTTTCTTACTTTAAATCAGTTTATCTTAAATTATTTCCAAATGCTTTACAAAGTCCCATGTATACTTTAGACCCACCAGTGGAATCACTCAGTGATCTCCTCTGCCTTCTTCAGACAGTTCTCTTTCTACCACTGTAAATGAAGAAAAAAGGTCAAAGAAAATCAGTTTCTTAATAAACAATAAAATACTGATATTAAATAATAAAATGAACAATAAAAAATTTAAAATAAAATAACTCTATTTTAAGTATCATAGTATATAACTCATCATAGCAAGGTTTCTTTGGAAGTCTGCCTATGAGAATTCCTGTTCTCACTGAGGCCTAAGCTTTACAAATTGCTGAATAGATCCGCATTGAGATTATTTCCTTGTCACACGCAGAAAATTCATCTCTTTTGGTATCGACGCAGAATGAATCCAAGAAAAGCATGGAAGGGAGAGAAAGCTCCACACCCTACTAAGAATGGTACTTATTTCAAACTAAGGGTTTAGAAATTCTACACTGAAAGTCCATCCTTTTTAAAATTCAGAATGACATGAGACAAAACCTTTGTTTCAAGCCTATTAGAAAAGTAACTAAAACCTGCATTTTCTAGGAATGGAGTAAAACCTACTTCCCAGGCTAATCTATGCCCTGTGGCATACTCTTACCAGAATTTCATCTTCTTCTCAATAATTTTTTAATTTCTCTTTGGCAAACCAAAATGTTTTGGTTTTTACCATGTTGTGTGTTGGCAGAAGGAAGTCTTGGCAAACCTGGTTCAGTGTTAAGCACAGTAGCCTTGGTCCAGAAAAGCACGCACGTTCTTAATTCTAAACAAAGACTTAAATCTTATTCTTTCAGCAACTTGAAATTTTGTAGTGTTCCTTTAACATCAGGGATGTAAGATAGGAAGCTAATAAGAATATATTCTGAGATAAACACCCTGCTATCATTCAAAATCGCCATGTTCTAGGAACTCATTAAGGTTACAGTGTTTTTGTTTAATTTGTCAAAAACAATTAGAAAATAACTGGAAAAAAATTTTTTGGAACTTTCTGTTTATACTTTGTCTAATTCTTTAAGAACTGAAAGTTAAAACTTTAAATTACTATCAAATCCTAGGACTTTTGGAAAGAATAACTCTGTAGTACAAAGGTATGGAGTTGGAATATAACTCCACTTTATATGTTCTCTTTTTAATACCACGTTGTACAGGATTGTATCTTTTTGCAATATGAAAACTAAATATATGTAACCATACTGGTATTTAGAAAACTTATTTGCATTTTAGTAAGAAGCTGTACACATTTGTAACTGTTAGACATAGGAAAATACAAATATGAGGGCCATGTGAAGAGCAGAGATGTTTATTTCTGTCTCACCGAAGCTGTGCAATTAAAAGCTACTTGTAATCATATACATACCCTCATACACATCTATACACTGAAATAGAAGAGATTTCAACAAAATGTTTCCAGGCTACTTTAATTTCTAGTGTTTCTCACCTGAGAAAATAAGTATCTCCTACCTTTTTTGGTGTTTAAGTTGAGATAAAAAAGCCAAATAATCATGAATAATAAAGTCATAGGTTAGCAGATAATAAGACAATAACCAAGAGCAGAGAGATAACAAACAAGAAAATTTCCTTGTAAACCTAGCATTTGCTGTTAGATGCCCTGCAACGTGAGAAAAATTTAGATGATCTGGTTATACTCTCCAGGGCACAATATTTTTGGGGCCAGACGATATTTTTTACTGACTTCTTCATGCAACACATAGCTGGCTAGGGCCTGTGACTGAATCTGGAGTCCACTTCCAAGGTGCTAATGCGGAACACCTCACTCCCCACAGCTCATATTTCCATGGCCTACTGCACACAACAGGATATTCCTATAACTTGTCAGGAAGCTGAGGCAGAGAGAGGTGATTTGCCCATCCCCAGAGTAAATTAAAGAAGCTGTGGCAAGAATGCAGAGCCAGTGGCTCTCAGCCAGCTGTTGGCTGCCACATCCAGGGCCCTGGGGCCTCAGCTGGGTGGGACAACCAGAGTGTGTGGCACATTGGCAATGGCCTGGTGTGAGAGACCAGGCTGGAGCGGAGTCACGAGTCTTTACTGACTTGGACAGAAACACAGGAAGGAAATACAGACTTCAAAGGCCCATTATACCATTATATTGCCAAACAAGCAAAAAGGAGCCTAACTATATCTGTGAATGTGGCCAGCAGGGTCAATGGTCCAGCTGGAAGTCAAGCTCTGTTTACTTCATGCTAAAGGTCCCTTGAAGTTCCTGTTGTGTCAAATGTGAAGCATATTTCTTAGCAAAATTTTAAGTTTTAACTAGTTCACATGAAATCAACAATAAAAATCTTACTGATTTCTGTGAGACCAGAACCTGACTGTACTCCACAATGAGAACATTTCTTATGTTAGATAAGGATTCCATTTGATATCAGGTTACTTGCAAACTTTCCTCATTGATGTCTCCTGAAGGAAGGTATTTGTACCCACAAAAAATAAAGGATAATACTGGGTCTAGTACTTTTGAGAGAATAGACTGCACTCTTTTGAATCTTCTCAACAAGATTTTCATGTCCAGAAGGGAGGCTGAACAGCACATCCCTGTTGTGAAACTTTCCTTCAGTTACCGCTAGAAAGAATGCCTCGGGGTTTTTTCCACTTTCAAAGCACCAGGTTTTGTAAGCTAAATTTAAAACCATCAAAGAATGTATTTACTTTAGGCCAACTAAGGAAAAAAAAATCTGAGTTAGGGAGGATTAGTAGATACAATATTACAATGTGACATTTGTTTCAGACCTGTAAGATGATCATAATTTTAAGAGATTTTAACCATGTGATTATTATGTGTCATCATTATACTGTAATGTCCTTCTCCATACTTAAGTTTTTGGGGAGTCTAGGTGGGTAAAGAATATCAAAATTTTGGTAACTGTTCTGTTCTATAGAAGTACCTGGGGGCTGCAGTGAGACATAGCAGTCCTTCATCTAACTTTTTTACTTGAAAGGAGAGGTCTATCTTCGGTCCCTTGATGTCTTCTCAAATCCTCAGTTTCAGGAGCATTTACTTTTAGATTCTTCTTACGCAGACCTATCGATTCAACAATCTGCACCACCCCTGGAAAGAGGAGGGCTGATGCTCTTCTCTGTGCCAGCTGTAGTCTTCAGGTGGCTGGAACCAGATGAGGGATTCAGTCTGTCTGGAAAGCGATCTGCTGAAACCAAAGACAAAAGAAATCCAGGAGCCTGTGCTGTGGCTGGGTGAAAGCAGCTGTACAGTGGCAATCGTAGCAGAGCTGGTGTTCACTGAAACGTAGGGTGGCTTTGGAACTTTCATAGTATATTCTGAGCTCCAGGCTGCCACCCGGCCAGAAAACACCTCTGACTTCAGCAGGGCCCTAAATGAAACCATTTGTCTGGATTCATGGGTGGACAGCCATTATCTCAGCCTGGAACCAAACAATATCGTTTTTGAAGGTATTCATGTTTCTACCTGCTACAGATTTCCACTTTTACACATATCAGAAACGGTTGCTAACTTTGAAATGTTTCAGACAATGGTGAATAACACGATTTTATTTCCCTGATCTATTTTCACCCCAAATGGAAAAGGAAAACAAAGCAGCAGTCAGGTATTTTCAGGGTTTCCCAGGTAAAGTTATGTTGTGTTGTTCACTGTTACGTAATCACAGTTGATTTCTTTTTTTTGCCTTGGGTTACTAAATCCATGCTTTGAACTCCAAGTGTTGGTATGCATCTAAGTCAGAAAAGTATCAAAAGTTCAGTGCTCGAAGGCATAGCTCACTTTTTAGTCAGTGCTCAGGTCTTGAACTTTGGAAGAAAAAATCACTGTTTTTCTAATACTGCTGTGACTACATCTGCAGCTGTCAGGAGATCTATATCCAATAGCCCAAAAGGCATTTTGAGATGAGTAAAATTCAATTTTTAACGTGCAATAAATAGCTTAGAGTGTTTTATTAATTCCATTTAACCTCCATACACTTCCCCCTTTTAACTTACATTACCAAAAATAATGTCAGCACTATCTACAACAACATTTCTGACATAGCATATGAGCTCTTGCTTTAGAACTTTCTGTGGAACATTCCTTTTTTTTTACTTCTGTACTGTCTTATGCCAGAGCTCACTAAAATGATTCAAAAACACCCATTAAGGCAACAGGTACTAGAACAAAGAGATATTTATGGGCTGATTTACTCAATGCTAGGTCATAGAAAAATGTAAAAAAACCAAATTGGTATCTATGAAGTGCTTAATGTTTTGATCCAAGTGTTATTTTCTGCTGGATGTGGCTGAAATCACTGCTTCTGTAAAACGTATCGTGTTGTACAAATAAAAACATCTACTTTTTTCTGTATACTACTCCTGCTTGTTCTAGAAGACAGCTATGACTAGCCACTGCTTTGCTTTCAAATCACTCTCTTCTCTATTTTTTCTGACTTTTTTATAAAAAGGTGTGTCATCAAGGATTCTTCAGTTATCACAAGGGCTGAATACATGGATGTTATACCTTATCTGAAAAAGGACTCTTCCAAGAATAAAAATTCTCAGCATTATAATAGTAAGAGAGTGGGTTAAATCATTTCAGAATTAAAGTGTTGTTCCAGAGGGTCACTGTCAAACATTTTGCAGTCATTTATTTTTTCCTGATGTCACCCTTCTTTATGTTAAACTTAATAAAACTAATAAAATGCTTATTTGGTGGTGATATATGATCTCAGTGTAATGTAGCTGCATACAGACCAACTGCTTTGATTGCTAACAGAATTGTGCGAATGTGGCTTGGCCACATGCAGTCACTGCTGAATGATTGGATACTCTGGTAGCGATGGATCTGATTGATTCTTTTTAACTGAAACCTTTAGTTGAAAAAATAAGGTTTTGCCAGTAGTGAAATTTCTCACCAGTAAGATTACTATCTTTCCAGAAATGCTTAGAGTTTTTTTTATTTCATGTTTTATTTTGATGTAATATTTTTAAGTCCAATATAAACTTACATTCATCTTTTAAAAATACGTGAAACTATACCTAAAGTTGCTTTTTACATTTCAACCATCTTTGAAAAACCCAAAAATTGTTCTAACAGAAATAAAACGCAGAAGTGAAATGCACATGTAATCTTTATTTCTTAAAGATCTCGAAGAAGTATTTTGTTTGGGTTGTGTGAACTAGAAGTAGAGATATAGTCCACCTCGAGTTGCAGCAAAAAAAAAAAAGGCATTTTATCACCAGCTAACACAAAAGAGTCACGGAACTGCTTTTCTTAAATTAATGGATCTGTATTGAATCACAAGACCAAGAGAATAGGAAAGGTTGTTAAGGCCTGGTGCTACTAAGGGGCTTCAAGAAAAAGTACCATCGAATACAGCTTTAAGCTGTCCCTTGTAAAAGAACATTTAACTTATTTCAGCTAACTCTGTAGTCAAAATAAATTTTCAAACTAATAGGTCAGAGCTTTCAAGAAACCTCACTGAAGTGTCCAGAAATATCCTTTCGACTATTGGTGCTGGTTATGACCATGGATATTGGAGTTAGCTTGAATAGCACTAGTCAGAGAATGACTTTTCCCTCTCCATCCCAAAGCTGCACCCACCAGGCAGTCCAGCAGCCCCAGAAATCACAGCCCACTGAAGCTTTCTATTACTTTCTTTGTATGATGCTTTAAAGAGCAAGTTGAAGGTGTGTAACTGCAATTGCAGCAAAATCTTCTCCAGTGTACACTGCAATAGTTCCTTCCCACATGGCAGACCATTTTCACCCTTGTATCCCTACTATGAATGCATTCTTTTTGTGCTTAAAACACTGGCTTTCCTAAAGAAAGGTATACGAGCAAATGGTTCTGCAGTGACTGACCTACATCAGGCAATACAAATAAGATCTTTTAACTTCAAAGACCTAAAGTCTTTTTTCAATTGCTATGCTAAAGAAATTAGATTTATACGTATCTCATGTTCCTTAGTCTTCTAACTGAATTAGTAATTGAGAACAATCATCCCATTTCACTCAAGTGAAACTATCTTGGGTAACACTGCCCTAGTGTATAGCTGTATTTAGGTTAGGTAGTGGCTGAATATTTTTTCATGGTAACTAAATCTCTACAGCCAGCAGACATTATTGTGGGATTTAAGAAAGACTAAACTTCTAGAATCCTGCCAAAAGCAATAATTAAAGTAACTAGGATCTGCTTATATAAACAACTGTCGTTTTATTTTAACTGGGACTTTTGCCTTTTAGTAGCGTCCAACAGAATAATCTTCTAGGGGACTTGACTCCCAAAATGTTCCCTGTAGTAACTGTGCCTTTTATGAAAGAAAAGATGTCTTGTTAGTACAACACATCATTTGCATACTCTACCTAAAAGAAAATTATAAACTCTTGAGAATTAATTAACAAATTAATGAGAAACCAAGTTTTGAACAAAACCAACCCTGAATTTCCCATGAAGTAAAAGATTTTTGATGTAATGAAAACATCAGAAACACAAGAAGCAAAAGGAATAGTTATAATGACAAAGAAAACAGTAAGCTGAGGAAAAGCAAGAAAGAGCAGTAAGTGTAAGCTGTGCTGCAACTGTCTGGGTCCTGAGAGCTCAGGGCACCAAAACTCTTGCCCTGTAAGAAGCTGTAAGTCAGCCAGTCACAGTTGCTTGTAACCTTCAGAGACAAATGCTCATTTCTCCAGGATGAGGCCTGGGCAGGGCAGGTTCCTGGGCAGCAGAAGGTTTAGTCTGTGCTAGGAGAGGAGGATAAAGTAGTGGACTCCTGGGAAGCACTCGCTCCTCTCCTCTCCTCTCCTCTCCTCTCCTCTCCTCTCCTCTCCTCNCCCTCCCCTCGATGTCCCAACCATCCCACCTGTACAAACACAGCCTGGGGCTGCCCCAAGCCAGTCCTGAGAGCGAGATGGGCAGCTGGGGGCACGGTCCCGAACTTCCTTCAGAATACAGGCACGGCAACAAGGCTCCCAAAACTCAGAGCGCGTCCCCGCATCAGGGGCTCCTCAGCTACTCCACAGTGACAGCAGACGAGGCTCAAATCTCTTTCTGGCTTCTGTAGAGACATAAATTGTGGGATTGCTGATGGTGGGCCCCTTGTGCTTGTTTTTTCTCCAATTTGGAGCCCCAAATCCTGTCTGTGTCTTTCTGAAGGTTGCAACGATCTCCTATCCGAGTGCCCCATGGCCAGGGCTCCTAGTTTTATGAACTCATTGGATACTAATAGGAATTCTAGGATGTGACCCATGACCTGTTATGTTTAACATGTGTTTCATTTATGTCTCTATTTTTTATTGCATTATTTTGGCAGAAAAAGGAGGAAAATTTTGTGTCAGCCTGCTGAAAATCCATTCTTAGCCACTGGCAAACCCAGCACTTATTTTGCATTCTCCTCCAAGTCCCGTTTGAAGGACAATGGTTTTAACTCTATTTTCCTATCCTTTAAGTAAATTAAAAACATTGTATTAAAAACAATGCCAGCAATGTTTTCCCTAATAGACAGATAGACCTACAGAGTTTATTGGTATAATTAAAGGCAGGCTGGTCTTTAAAAGCAAACAGTTTCCACAGAGTCTGAGAGTCTCTCATTGAATTAAGACAAAGAAGTAGATGCGTTTTGTGCCCTCTTTGCTAAGGACCTGCCTTTAAAACTCAGTGCCAAGTTTCTAGGTAAGCCTAAAAGCGTCTTAAAAGTCCCTCCAGTTCTCAGGATGCACATTATCTCAAGCCGCTCTAAATCTGATTGACTAAGTTAAAATTCTGGCTGCTAAAAATCACCCTCTGAGGAACTAGAAGAGAAAGGTGTACAGGAAGAACAACCCGCAGAAGGGTGTAAGAAATTCAAAATTAAAGTGACCACCCACTACTTTTACACAGATTATGTTCTGGCATCTTGCCAGTGAAATTAACAACATTTTAGACACCCACATCGCAAAGACTTTTACAGCCTTAGAGACATTTACAAATGCAAAACATTCAGAACAAGGAATTTAAGATACTCTTTTGTACATCTTTTTATAGAGTTGATTGCCTTTATTTTTTTACAATCAATCATCCATAGAATAATGGCTGATTATTGACCCCAGACCCCAGTGGTCATGAGTATTGTCTCTCCTCCTGAAACCTGTGTCCAATCTGACACAAGTATATCCCTCTGTCAGAAATGGAGACTTGAAGGCTGATCTCTCAACAGAGAGGATATGAAGGTTGGGCTGTACTTGGAGTTCTGTTGATTCTGGCATGCAGTGACCACATCTGTCTGTCATCAGTTCTCACAGCTCTACAAGTATACAGAATTGGGCAGAGCAGATAAGTTTATTTGAGAAGTGTAGGCATTTCTGTGGGTTGGGCTGACAGCTCTGGGTGTGTTGATGTAGTGTAGCATTAATGGTGCTTTTGCCTCCTTTCAGTGCTTCTCTGTGCCTAGAGCTTCTGACTCTGCTATAAGGGTCAAATAAGAGACAAGTAAGAGCTTCCCACTCTTATTTGTCTACACTTCAAAAGCTTTATATCACACAACTCAATGTTTAATCTTTATTTTCCATGTACACCTTTCCAGACAGCTTGGGCGCAGTTAGCTTGGGTTGCATCTTACTCAAGACAATTTTCTAAAAATAAGACAGCAGGGAAAAAGAGTCATCAAACTCAGGGTGTAGCTAACCAGGATGACTACACTGAATGATTTCTGACAACCGGAACTCTGAGAAGTTTTCTGAAGAAAAAACTTCAGAAAGGGGTAGGGGATCCATGATCAGCTGTTAAGTTCTTTCTACCATATTTGTTACTGGCAGAGGAGAAAGAGAATTATAAACAGGGAAGAACTTTCTGGGTTACAGACAGAGCTGTTACTATAACAGAGAATTTTGTTGTTCCCTGGAGCATGTTTAGATTCTCTCAGGACAAGAGAGAAACAGTGCATTTCTATAGCTCATTTCCCCATCTTCTTTTGAAAATATTGAAAAGAAAATTAAATATGTGGACAGTGACTGCCTCCTAGGACTGCCTTTACAGACTTAAACTGCAGGCCCACCCTCCTTGCAAGCACAAGCAGATACTTTCAGAACTTTGCTTTTGGTAAAGGGATTGCAGCACGCAGTAGTGTTCATTTAGGCCTCACTAGATAGTAAATCTTAGGTAAAGCATGGATAATTTCTTCAGTGCCCAGGTGTTCTGGGCCTGTCAACCCACATGACTGCAGTTGTACTGCTTCTGTAACACAGGCATACAGTAGTAATACCACTGTGATCTCATTAAATAACTTCTGAGAGAGTTGTGCTGTGCAGATAGAGGCCAAGTGCAAGGAGCAAATCCTTGCTGACAAGTGGAAATGACCACAGTTCTATTCAGAATCTTACTTAGCAAAACTGGAAAAAACCCACAACAGCCTCACAGCATGAAGCATGGGGTACTGGCGATCATGTCACTGTAGGAATGTTAAAGGAATTTATACAGACCAGCAAAATATCACAACTTCAGGACATAACAAATACTCTGGGATCAAGATGAATCATCAAGCCAGCGGTCTGCTGATCTGAGAATTTTGTTGCCATCATCCCAGCAGACTGACTGCAGGAGGAGACAGACAAAATTCTACCATTTCAGCCTCAGCAGGTGAACATTTATTTATATATTCCCTGAAGCTGGAGGAGTTACATTCCCAAGGGACATTCATAGCTTGATTTATGAAAATACCACGTTATCGTATAAAGACAAGGGTGTAGCCATACAGATGGCAGTGCTGCTGGCTTGCACAGTGCTCACCCTCCCTTGCAGGGATTACACAGATTAACAGCTGCAGTAATTTCTCAGAAAATGACCAAGCTGAGCAGGACTGTGAACCAAAATCATCAGAGGATTCAAAACACAGGCAAAGCCCAGTGAGTGAGCCAAAGGAGGGGCAGGTTAAAATTACAGAAAGCACCAGGGGGACATATTTCCATTTCACGTTGAACAGTCTTTGTATCAGGAACTTGTGGTATTTCTTTATCCAGAAGATTTATAACTGTGGAAACTGTCAGCCTAGTTTAGTGCAGGCTTCTCTTTGCTTGATGTTACTCATACTAACTTCTTGCAGAATATGTGGAGCACCTTGTGGCATGTTGGATCTTCCTGTACTGCATGTTTTAGCCATAGAATTCTTCAAGTGCATGTAGACTATTACCAGTAAAAGGTCATGTGGAAGTCACCTAACTTGCCTACCTCGAGTTACACTTTAATAAAGCTGGCTGGGAACCAGCTTGCCCATCTCATCAACTACCTCTCCTGTTCTGTTGATTTCTGAAAGAGAACATAAACTGTCAGTGCTGGAATGGCCCATGGAAAAAATCCCAAAACACAAAAAACCCACATAACATTAGGATATTCGATTTTTAAAAGAAATAAATAAAGCCCCATGCTCCAGTTCTTAACCTTTCAAGTTTTTCCAGTTTTAGTATTAAGAAATGGGGTTTTGAGTTTTGTTAGTTATAATACTAACAGAAAATGGGGATCATTCCATTAAGGTGTCAAAGAAGTTATTTTTATATATATCACTAAAAAAGCGAATTTTTTTTTGCTTTCAGATTACCCAACTTTTGGGGCTTTTTAGCAAATGTCATTTTCATTTAAATCAGTACACTTTTCCAGCCTTTTCATTTTCCCTGATTCAAGCAGAAGTTCTCCCTGAACCATACTATATTTGCAGAAGGCAAATGGGAAAGTGTGTGTATATAAATCCTACACAAAGATTGGAAAGTTTACATCTAAGTGCCCTTCAGTCTTTCACGTAATCACCACGTTCTGGGTTAACATGTCTAGAGGAACTGACATCATCTAAACTTGAAATAAATTTAAAATAATTACGGTAATCTAATCACTTAAGAAATACACCTTATTTATCAGCACCATTTAGAACTTGACAAAATTATGGGAATTGAATGAATGCTGACCCCACTCACTTTCTTATGATCAATGTAATAAAAAAAAATTCTGGTAAGAGAAAACACAGAGGACTTTTTGAGTGACAGAGAGCCTTTGTTGAGCAGTACAGGCTGTAGCTGTCTATATGATGGCACCATGAGGGGAAACAAAAGCTTTCCAAAGTAAAATTGCAAGTTATTTTGCAACCTGGAGCCATTTCGTACTTGCATTTGGTGGAAGATTATAAGTCCTGGGTATATAAATATGCCCCAACTTATTTTAATATTAAAGTACGGTAATACATTTATATGCTCAGTGTAAGGAGTATATTTTAGGATTAGGAACTTTGTTTTCGCAGCAGCCTCAGAGCACTTTTTAATAATTTGGAAGAATATTTCTAACGCTAGCTATGTCTGGCACCATGGTACTGCCAGGTCTCATATTTCAAGTATTTCGTGGTTGCCAAACACATGTGCAAGCTAAGGATGCCAGCAATGGATCTAAGGTTAATTTCTTCTTTTTTCACATTCATGGGGGGTTTTTCCTCTCCACCTAACCCCCAGGATGCAAACATTATCATCCTTAATTTTTATTTTTTTATATGTTTGCATTGAGTTGGAATATGTAATACTTTCTTTTAAATGCTTAACCTATTTTCACTAATGTAATAAAGTCCATTCTTTGTGCATGGGGAATGCACAATTCACACAAGCTAAACCAGAAGTTTGCATCAATGTCATGAAAATTTATTCTAGTTTTGCAAATATGTAATGTAAGCACGGTTTATATTGTACCAAAGGTGCTCTGGAAAGTAACCCAGTCATCATATTGAACCAATGCGGGGAGGGGAGAAAGGAGTGCTAACAGAGAATTTTTGTGGAAAGATTTTCATCAGGAGCAATTTGTTTAGCAAGACAAGTTGCAGCAAAATACCCACAGAGAGCCAAGCCCAGGGTTCCTTTGCTTGTCTCGACTGGGGGAAATAATACAGGGGCCAAGGGTACCTTGAGCTTTCCTAAATGTGTGACAGCTGCCAGTTTGAATGAAAACAGGCCAGCAAATATTGGCTGCACCAGTTTTGGTGGAAGTTCCACCAAGATTTAAGCTTGTAAGAGCGCTCCAGTTTGGGCTCTGAAGAAAGAGATGTAGTGCGGAAAAAAAAAAAGGAAATTTAAACAACTTTAAGCTCAGTATCCTGGCCTGGAAATAATATTTAATGAAGAGGAAAAGTATGAAGATTATGAGGCATAGAAGAAAAAATGATGCCATTTAAATAGCAAAACCTCAGCGATATACTAGCTATTAAATGAAGACGAACAGCTCTACATCTGTGCTGGACTTGAAACAAACCAGGGTTTATAGGAATCTGTTTAAAACCTCATGTTTAACTGCTGATCCACAGCTTACCCCACAACACAGATGCCTAATGAGCAGACAGCTATGTTGGAAAACTATATAACTGAACATATTTAAATCATTTGCTAAGAAAAATAAAATTTTATGAAAGAGGTGCAGAGACAGCTGAAAGGCCATATTCTGTTCTTGGTTACACGTATGTAATTTCAAATTCATGTACTTGCATGTCAACTGAGAACAGATGCAGGGAGAAAAACAGATTTGGTCAGAATTTGATCCGTCTATCTCAGGAGACTGTTGGATTTCTAAAATGTGGTTTTGTGTTTCTTTCACTGAGTGAGATCCACCTGCACATTCAATGTATTATGTATCAAACATAAATGTTATTAATTAATTTTAGCTTCATTAAATACTACCTTTAATGCTAAATAATTCTGGATCAAATGGACAGGGATTAAAGGATCTCTGAATCACAGTGGGTCAACTGTTGCTGTGGTCTGTACCAGCAGAAATAAATTTATTTCTCCATAGGTGCACAGTGTATAACATATTGTTACAAATTATGGGTCAAATAAGCAACATGTTGGCCCTTTATTAAGGGATTCTGGGTAACACTTTCAGCATCAAGTGACACCGGTAGAATATTTCAATACCTAGTTAGAGAAAAAAAAGTGAGGATTTTGCCCAGACATATCTTCATTAAGCTTGGTGCTAAACGTTTTGGGTAAGTGCTTCCCATTACCTTTGATAACGTTTACAGTATTCTCATCTTTGATAGCACGGGGAGCTCAACAATTTTGTGGGCGCTGCATTGTGCAGGTTATAGCTCAAGGATAAATGATACTTTCCATGTATAAGAAAGGAGACCCCCTGTGAATGATATAAAGACTCATCCATGTGCATTGGTCCTCAAATCAGAACCAATCCACTTAGTTAAAGAGCTTTCTGTATTAGAGCAAAAGGATTAATCACTAGACTATCAAGTCTGTTGTGTTTGCTGTCGCCTACAGGATTCTTAAGCTGAATGTTCATGTCAAAATTAATTTTGCAAGGAATTATTTCCCTTCCTTGTATGTAGGGGAAGTTTAGTTTATCCTTGGAAACATCAGATTTTAAGTTGTTTGCTCAACAACACTGACATATTGTACAACCTAGATTATTATTTCTTCATGTAAATCAAGAACAAAATTTATGCACTTCATGCCTGCCTTTATTCAAAGCAACTGGGGAATATTCTTGAAGAGAAGGTAGTTGTGGTAGAAAGTGTTCTCTTTTCTTAGTTTTAAATTATTTTGGCCTGAGTCAGATGCTTTAAAAGATATATATAGAAGAGAAAATACATGGAAGGATGCATCTTCGATAAATTATATCATGCCTGACTGTTCATTATCTTCTCCATTCTCAATATTATGACCAGGCTAACAGTCCTTCAGTGAGAAACAAAATTATCCACATATTAGAAGAGGATGCTGGAAATTCAAAAGTCTGAGTTCAGTTTTCAGTGGATTAGCATTCATGTGGCAGGTTCAAAAATAATTAAGGAGGAAAAAAAACCCCACTAAATGTATACCTAAACTTATGACCCAAATCCAGGTCAGATATACTTTTTTGGTATGCAGGTCTGGCATGCCATACTGAGATTCTTTCTCTTTCAACCTCTGCTGAAGACACCACATGTTCCTACATGGTCTGGGTTAGAAAGCTTTTTATGGAGAATATGTCACCCAGTTCTGCCTATCACAATACAGGACAATCTGAGGCTTTTCCCTTTCATACGCTCCTGAGTAATGCCATCTGTTATTGATCACAACAAGAAAGAGCATGCCAAGCTGCAAAAGCCTTGGATCTGACCTCCTATGGTTGTTCTCCTGTTCTAATACAACATTCATCAATATTGCCATGAACTATTTTTAAAGATAGAATAACGGCACTTAATGGGCTTGTAGAAATACTTCAGCTTGCAGATATCAATTAATTTATCTTCCTATTATCCTCAGACACCTCAGAAAAGTCCCTCAAAGAGACCATTTTTTCAGACTCTTTGTTCCGTGAGGGTGCTTACCACAGGGTAAATACCTCGGTAACAGAGAATAAACACCCAAAAGCATCTGCAGTATTAGCAAGTCGCCAGTAAGAGACAGAAACAATTATGCAGGGGGTTATGATTCAGAGCCACTGACTCCATTGTAACAATGTCTCCTTTATAATTTCAACTTAGATCACAATCCCATGCCAAGAAAAATTGCCAAAAACAATCAGAAAATTATCCAAGCAGGCATCAGGATTAACAGCATTAAAGCATATTCAGAGGGTGTGTAATGCTCACTCACACCCATTTGCTGTGTTATGTGGGACTCAGTGACCTTTCCTAGGACTTTTCAAGTCCTCCTGACTGGGCTGAGCCTATTTACTGTAGTTCAGTATCTTGTAGTTCTGACCAGTTATGTTTGTTCTGGGAGAAAAAGGCATTTACTCTGAGAGATGTCTGTATGATATAAGCAGTACCGTTTCTTCCTGTACTTACCAAGATTCTGAGTATGAATCTGACATTTTTGGTCATTGTGACAACCTCAGAGCAGCAATGTGGTCAGAAGCCACAGTCTCTCAACAGTGTGGGACTTTGGCAGTGAAGAGCTGCAGACAAAATGCAAGTGCAATCATGTGAAAAATGAAGAGCTCTTTCAGCAGGGTAAGTGTCTTCAGAAAAAGGAATTGCTTATTTCTGCGTCCTTTTCAGCTCCTAAGCAGAGTTTCTTGCAGAACTCACTGTATCCCCACCATTAAGAAGACATGCACACTATTTACTGTAATTAGTCATGAGGTTTCCTCCTTATCTGCCTTCTCCATTGAACATAATTAGCCAGTAATAATTTCTGAATAATAACTGCTTACTAATATAATAAGAAATACCAGGGATGGAATTTTCGAAGGAGAGTAAGGAAGTCAACTCCCATTGAGGGTTGTGTTTTTAAAGGAAAGAGTTCACACGCAATTGCTTTTATGGGGTATTACTCACTAATTAGCAGCAAACTGCATAGCAGATCCCACAATTTATGGAACTGGCTGGTAGCTGAAGCACAATTTTCATCAGAGTAATAGATTATTGATCTTGAGGAAGAAAATTACTTCCTTTTTTCCTTTTTCGTTAATAAAGAATCGGATGATGGGAAAAAAAATTGATTTCTAACTGCAATTGTAGTTTGCATTCTGCCCTACTCAAAGCTTAAGCTGAGCAGGGGAACGGTTACACTCTCCCTGGTTAATTCCTTCCACAGGGTTTTAAAAGTGAGCTTTCAAAATGTTAGACTTCGATGCAAAGACTGAGTCCTCAGTTTCACAGACTTGGTTGGATCAGACATCAAAGCTCATTCACATCCTCCTACTAGTCCTGGATCCCCAAACACATCAAGGCTCCAAGTCCTTAAACATAGGCATAGGGCATCATTTTAGACATCCCTGAGTGTCTAATTCATCAACTCAGGGCTTAAAATATGACAAAGGACCACTTGGAAGACCTTCCAGCCTTCAGGAAAAATGGGATAGACTGAATATTTTCAGATGGCACCAGACACTTATGATTAAGCCCACTAATCTCATCCGAATAAACAGCAAGAGAAAATAGCTTCTCACTTTGGTGAAAGTGAGAAGGTAGACTTTGCTTAGGATGGTGAAACCTCAAGTCAGAAATTAAAAACAGTTTGCTGGCCTGTGCTATTTTTGGTTTAGTCACTTCTGTATATTTTCAGAAGATCTTGAATATTCTGTCTTTCCAAAAAGTTCAAAATGTCTATGTAAGTTTCATTGGAGTAACCAAATCATTCAAGTGAAATTCTCCTCAATTCCTCTTATGTTTGATCTAAAATGGCTTGCAAGGACTCAGACACCTTCAAGCCAGTGGATTTCTGATTTCAGTTGGAGTAAAATCCACACCACTTTGAATTCTATTCTGCTCATAGGTTTCACATAGCATATGAGAAATGGAAAATGGCCATGTCACCTCCTTGTCCATCTCAGCCACGCCATTTTATCTGGTAAGAATGTATTTTCATGCCTTTTCGAACATTGGTGCTTCCAAAGATAGTATTTTCTGTGTTTCCGTAAAGTTATTTATTACACAAATTGATGATCAAGCTATTTCAATTCATTATTAAGAAAAAATAAAATGCTTTCTGTAAGATATCCACCCTAATTACCCTACGTACTTTCAGTCTACTAATATAGAACTGTACATAAAAAAATAACTGACTACAGCTGTGGTCAAAGAAGTGTGGAAAATGTGCCTCAATTCTCACATCTTAAGAATTCCTTTTAGAACAACTGAAATGTTGGGAACTGGGCCCCCCAATGAAGATGGTTTAAAAAAGCACAAGAAGTTTTTGCAAGGAGTCAATAATTATGCAAATAATAGGAAAAACCTTTTTTTTTAATCCAAGCAGCAAACAAATGCCTTGAAAAGGTGGTAGTGGGTACTTTGCAGAAGGTTATATCAAAAAGTCTTACCTCCCTCCAAAAACACAGGCTTTTGCAAGAAATATCTGCTATGAATTTTCTGTGCCTAAATTGTGGACTGCTAACTGAAACTCTTGATTCTTTTCTTCTGCCAACAGCAAAGTCCTCGAACCTAGGTAACTGCTGTGTTGCATGAGCTACAGTCATGCTGACACACCTGCACACCTTTGTATGAGCAATGCTTTTAGGACGTGACTTAAAAATACTTCCATGACAACGGAACTTCTCCATTTGTTTACTGTCTGGCTATTCTCTCCGCCGTTTGAAGCTTCCCAACGAGCCTGGCCTGAAAGGAACTTTATTCCAGAGGCAAGAGTGGGAAAAAGTTAATGATGAATAACTGCATTGTTTAGAATCTGACATTCCCAAACAAATAAAGTCTTCAGGAAAAGAAGTAGCAAATACTCAAGTTTTCAGTGTCCTTACAACATCATTGAAGTGATATGTAATATCAAAAAAATCGCTTTCGGTAAATTGGCAGTAGCACCCGGTGAAACTTATATAACTGTCTGGGTTCAGAAGAATACTTGTTTGAATGCCAGTGCTTTCCCAGATTGTGTCAGACACTCCTTTCATAACTGCAAAAAAAAAAACAAAACCCAGAGCCTTTCCCATCAACTGAAAATAAGCTGATATTCTTAATCTTTTCATTAATGCTAGATAACAGGGAGCTACAGAGAAGAGTAGCTGAACTTGGTTTTATGTGCTGAAAGAGTCTGCTGTTCCAGTTCCAGAGCTTAACAAGATCACAAAGTAGAATCTGAAACGAGGAGGAGCCCAGCATGTCAAGAGTCATCTACGGTACAATTAGTTTCATGCAACCCTTTCAACAGCTATGCTGCTAAAGACAGGCCAGCCATGTTGCATTTTAAAAGGGCTATTTTTGTAGAACAATGTTGCCCAAAGCATTTCCTGTTCTTATCAGTCCTACAGCAATGTCTGGAGTTCATTACCAGTAGCTCCTACTTTCAATAGTCAATCTTTTGCAAAAGATGCTCATTCATGTTTTCTCCCTTTCCCCACCAATTTGCCTTTGGAATTATCTGATAATATATCACTGTTGCACTGATTCACTTAGGAAACAGAGACCTATTCACAGCTCAAGAAAAACTGTTAAGCAAAAGGCAGATTCTTAGACCACCCACTCACCAAAATCTTCTGCACCTTGTATGTCTGTTAAAATTCAAAATCTTGAAAGAATTCATTTGCATTTTATTATTCAATGTTTGTCAAGTAAGTAATTAAGTGGTCATGTTGAGAAGTCAGACTATTCATGGAGGTTTTTTTCTCTTTTATTGAAAAGTATATACTAAGAACATTTGGTAACAATTTTGTGTGCATTTGTTCTATGCTGATGGTCCTTACGTGATGCTTGTTATGAGCGTGCGGAATTATCTTGCTTAAATATAGTATCAAAAGAATAAAACAATACAAGCATAACACATTTTTGAAACTTCAAGGATAAAACTAAATTTATAGACTATGTCTTGAATGCGTAGATGAGGGTAAACTAATCAAAGGGACCCTATGATGTGGTAGGAGAAGTGAGTTTATAAATGAGGATGTCTCTTTCAGGACCAAATTCTTAGAGTCTTTTTGCTGGGACACGATAAACTGAAGTCCTGGAGCGGTTATGGGAAACCTGGAGCAAAATGGGAAAAAAAAAATGTTTATCACTGAAACTGAAGTTCAGCAAGCAGTGCAAGCACATGCCTATCTTTAAGCACAAAATGAGTCCTTTAGAGAGAAATCCTACCTTCACTGAAGTTACATTTCACATTTCTCAGAGATTCACCAAGGCTCAGATCTCTGCTCTTGTCCTTTAACTTCAGAAACCTTCATAAACTGCACCCATGTCTCAGCCAGAAGACTTTGTCAGCAAGATTTTTCAAGGACAAATCTCACAGAGGAGTTTTGTAGGCTGGCTGGAATTACACGCCTGCTTCCCTACTCCTCTGGTGACATAAAGGTTAGACACAACGAAGTGGTATTCACACAGATTCTATGAGGCATATAACTTCCGTGCCAAAACCAAGGAAGAGGGACAGTTTTCTTAGTTACTTGATCCAGATTAACAGCTGTGGGAGAATCTGCACCTCTGCACTGGCTTTACAGACTTCTGGTTCATCCAGTGACCCTGATAGCTCCACCTCCACTGACTGGCCACCACACATCTGCCCCATGCCAGGACCTGGAGGAGCAATTGCACCAGACCCTGTGCCACACCATTCTAGCAAGCTAAAACAGGAGCAAGCAAATCACATTTTTTTTCTTTTCTTTAGGCAGTGGAAATATATGATGGTTTAATGAGATTCAACTTACTGGAGCACAAATGCTGCTAGGGACAAGCAGAAATGTCTTGATCAAGGTAGAGCGGCACCACAGCAAGCATCATTGGCTTGGTCATGTCATTCAGGCCTTGAGTTAACGACTTAGATGCTAGAGAAAAAAAAATGAATGCAGCATGTAATTCAAGTCTGATATGTGGAAACGTGATCTAAGATTTTGTAGCAAAAATCACCACACAGTGTAAAAATTTTGACTTGTGAGACCTCAGTGTCACAAAGACTTACACACAGGCTTATGTGTCTCATCGTATTTTAAGTGAAACTCCCAGGAGTGTATTGCATGATAAGAGAAATCCTGCCCTAAAAGGCAGCTATATCTCATAATAACATGAGAGTTTGCAGGATATATTTCTAAGTGATGACCAAAGAGTGGATAAAAACAGCACATTATCTAATTTTGAGGATTTAAATTTTACATTGAAAGACTTTTTAAATGTTGCCAATAATTAAAAAAAAGGGAAAGCTCATAAATGAATGGAATTCATGTACACATGAAGTGCACAGTGTTCAGAAGTGAGTGGTCTCGTGTGTATCAGTTACCGCGGGGTTAAGAACACAGTAATTACTTCTTAAAGTAATTTAGCTAAATGCAGGTTTTTTCAGTAATGGGCAGGCTGTTACTGAAAGTAGGCATAAGTGTACCACTATTTGTATGCATTATAAAATCTGCAGAAGTGCTGCATTCAGGAATTCCCCAACACTGGCTCTGCAATCTGAACCTCTGAGTCAGATTTTGACTTCTTTTGTATTCATTCAGCACTTGATTAAACTGAGTCAACTTTACAGAAAGACATGATTTTTACTGTGCAGGATTGCAGGGAGGCTTTATTGTTTTCAAGGTAGCGAGGTCAGTGTACTGTAAGCCAGAAGGCTGACACACAGCCCAGTAGCTGCTTCTCACAGCTGCTTCAGCCTCACAGTGGCTATCTGAAAGCTGAGTGGCCTGCCACACCTGGACAGGAACTTGGGAGAAACAAAAGGGAAGACAAGATGCCCAAGTCGAGAAGCTGTTTTCACAAGACTGTCTGTATTATCAAAGGGTAGGGCCTAAGGGCACAGCCCTCCCCTTCTCTCCTCATACATCATAGCCTAACACTCACTGTGCCAGCCAAAAATAAATGAACCTCCCTCCTTCGTGCCAGTTCAGTTTCAGTCAGCTCCTGGATCTGCTTTAGCGTGTGGCCATACACATGATGATGTTGACACAAGGAGGGGAGAGGTGTGGAGGAGCAGGAGGGCAGGATTGCCTTTTCCAGGGGCATTTTATTGTACGTCCAAGTTTTAATCACACTGATTTTCCTGTGTGAACAAGTCTCGGCCCAGAACTTCCTCTCCTCCTGGCTATTGTCATTGTACAACCCAGTCGCACAAGTGAGAAAAGGATTAGGTGTACCCAATCTGTATCCACTCAAAACAGTGGAAAAATCCATAACAATTTTTATTATTAGAGAATTATGAATATTTATACTGCTGTAGACTAATATAGTTAAACCACAATACAAAAATCATATTTTTCATGCCAGCATATTAGCATGTGCCACACTCGCACCCAAGTCAGGATATGTCAAGAAACTGGGGTTTTGTGCTATTTTTACTTCAAACCAGTGGTTGCCAAATATCTTACAAGAAAAATTATTTCTTAGAAAAGGAGTTTGACATTTTTTCAGAGCTTCTTCCAAAACAAATTCTTAGCACTGAGACAACTGAAAGATTGAAGAAAGAGCTAAAAAACCTGGACTTAGACACTTCAAAGTAATCTAGACTTAAATTGCAATAGCCTGAAACAACTCTGCTGCTCTCAATGTGACAAGAATTATGTCCTGCATATTCAGACATGTTGCAGGACATATACATTATGAGACAGTATGCTGTATACACTGCTTTGTATTCTGAAGGACGTGTGACCTAAAGTGTATGTTTTAACTTCTGCCCAAACCACTAGGTTTTTTACAAAATTTTTATCCCTCACCATTAATGAACTAAGGATCATGAAAATCTTCCAGGTTTTGAACCTCAACAAATTTTTTCATGAATGAGACAGAAGTTACGGGTTTGTAACAGAAACCCAAAGAGGGAAAATTTGTGCCTTCTTTCTCTCCACAATTTTTGATCCCTGATTGGTTGAAAACTTATTTTCGGTCAAACTCCTATTTCTACTTGCTTGTCACTTTTTCTGGATTACTAATATACAGCCATGAACCCACATACTGGGCTCATCATATTGGTGATCTTTTGAATGCCATTCTGTTTTGAAAACCTTGAAAGAAAACCAGACTGCTATCAAATTTAGGCATGAGTTCATCTTTTGCTGCATTTCATCATTTCAATTTGAAACGTTGTCAGAATTACTGAGAGGACATTTTACACAGTATATAGAAATTTCTTCTATTTAATTAGTTCCTACTGAATACATTTTTCCTCTATGAGCCATTCCATTAGTTCATTTAAAGTCCAGGCTACTGACCACGTGAGGTGACTAATACAAAAGGCAAACTTGTTCTTAAGTAAACGAGCATGCTAAGAAAGTACAGAGGAAAAATACCTGCTGGCAGAGGTCTCATATTTGGAAGCTGATTTTCCCCTTTCTGTTTGGAACAGTGTGGGAAATGAGCTTCAAAGTAGCAAGTACAAAATATTGAAAAGCATTAGTTTATATGGCAATTCTTACTGGGCTTTGCCCTTCAGTCGTGCCTCTGAGAAAACAAATTGAATTTCCTGATTTCAAATGGCGAACTTTGCTATTACATACTTTTTGATTTCAAAGAGCATCTGTCATCACACAAAGACAAATACATTTCTTAGAGAAACATCTGGTGCTTTTTTAAACAAGCCTCAGGCCAGGTCTGCGCAATGAATGAAATATGTACTATAGATAGAGTGTTATTTAGTGTTGCTTTTCATTTAATCAACTGTGTGTGGAACGCCTGTATTGTCTTAACTATCTCTAAAATATTGGCTCTCCTACGACTTTAGGCAACCGTTGCCTTTTAAGAACCAAATGCAAAATCATGCTCTGAGTGTAACAACAAAGAGCAGTATATCTGCTCCACTTGATTTCCTAGTTCCTTGCAGGGTATCTGTGGGAAAAGCAGTAGATGTTCACACCCCTCTAAGAAGGCAAGTGTTTAGTCATTGTACTTTCAGAAAAAAAAAGAAAACCAAAAACCACTCTGTTCTTTTTGCTGTCTTTATTTTCAGTAGAGAAATTATTATGCATTCAACCTCACACCTCAACTGAGCTAATATCAAAAATCTGTAGTGTAGCTCGGAAAAGAATACAGAACAGCTAATCAGCATAGCATTACCCTTGGAGCCCCATTTCTCAGATTTTGATTGCCTTTTTGGGCACTTTTTTGCTGTGATGGCATTAAATCAACTAAAAGCAGCTTCTTTGTCTTCTGATGAGGTATCACAAACTCATTTGTAACATTGCTCTTATGTGGAAATCCAGAGCAGTGATGGCTGTGAGGAGTTCCTTGATTTCCCTCTGTGGTTAGGTTTTGTCGTGTCTCATGACTGCCCATGTCTTTCACAGTTAATGTACAAGTGGAGGGAACGGCTGGGGACAATGCCGTACTTATAAGAAGGTTGATGAGAAACTGATCTTAAGACAAAAGCCAAAAAGATAGAAGAGAAGCACAAGGATGGGAAGGAGGTGAAGTAATTAATCCAGATCATGCAGAATGACTATAATGATTTGTACCTGGGACAACTCTTCTCATTTTTCTTGAAATGGAGGGGTTGTGCTCTGGTTTTGATTCACTACATTGCCCCAGCTGTTGTATTATTCAACATTGGTTCAAACATTTCTAAAGACTAGTTTGTAAATGTGATGCACACCTTCTTGCTGTGCGTCTCTTTGGACTCACACTACTCTGGAATGGCACACATTCATGAGCAGATTTGGCCAATCCTTTTACCTTACCCTTCTTTCACTATAGGGAAAAGGATAGCATTTCATCTGTGTCCTCTGCATTCACATCCTGCTTTTAGGTGAATGGTTCAGCAGTCAAAAATGCAGCCAGTGCCCTAATGTAAATATACTGCATACACTTGGAGGACAAGGAACCAAAATAGCAAGTATGCATAAATAGATAAGTCATAAAGCACTAAAAAAACACTGAATGGCAGAATGAAGCTTAGTGTATGTCTACATTCAAAACAAAACAAAACAAAACAAAAAGGACAAACAAGACCTCAGAATGCATAAACAAATAATTGGAACTCAGCTACAAAGATCTATTGCTAGGCAATGTAACATCCTTCTCATTGAAGTGTCTTTTGCAATACTGTCTGCAAATTAAATCTTCTAAGCCAATCCTTGTTCTCATTAAGGATGAGTGTCAACTAAAAGAGTAATTTTGGAGTGTATGAGAACTTCTGTTATGGGAACTTAAAGTTATGTTATGAGAACTTTTATACTCAAAGGCATAAAACATTCTCAGACTAATAGGAGTCAGTGAGAAATTTACATGGATGGAAAATTATTCCGTACAAGCTCCTGTAGAATTTTGTCCATACTCTTCTGAAGCAAGTGAAAAGTGTCACTGTTGGGCTGAAGATAAGATGTACAGAATAGCTATCTGATTTGTGAAGCTTAAGAGCTTTTTTAATGCTCTACAAGCGAGGAAAAAAATGTGGCAGACATCATACATTTCTTTTGAGCTAAATTCTTTGTGTTAGTGTAGCATTTTTAAAAGAAAAATAATCCTTTAGAAGGATGATGGCATCCTGGCTAGCAGTATTGTACAGCACACACATTCAACAGGCAGCTCAAATTACAAAGGGCTTTTCCATTGTCCAAGCCAATCATCACAAAGTGTTTGTACCAGTGCCAAGTTTTGCACTGACAGTTTTGGGTGGGCATTACTGGCAGTGAGCTACAGTGCTTTTTAAACAAAATTTGGCGGCAGATGCTGAACAGGTTTGCCATCAATTACCCAAGCTGCTCCATTTCAAATCTAATGGCCCTTAGTCCAGGAAGGTGTTCTAGCACACCTAATATGAAAAAAAAATTTTTGCTTTCTAAACCCATGTGAATATTTGAAGAGCATAGAATCATAAAATCATTTAGTCTGGAAAGGCTGGAAAGACCATTGAGTCCAACTATTAACCCAGCACTGTCAATGTGCCACATCTACGTATCTTTAAATACCTCCAGAGATGGTGATGTCCACCCACTTCCCTTGGGCAGTCTGTTCCAGTGCCTGATAACCCTTCCTGTGGAGAAATTTTTCCTAATATCCAATCTAAACCATCCCTGGTGAAACCTGAGACCACTTGCTCTTGTCCTGTCACTTCTTACCTGGAAGAAGAGATGGAAGAGGTTGCACCTCTCTGCAACCTCCTTTCAGGCAGTTGTAGAAAGTGATCAAGTCGCCCCTGAGCCTCAGATGCTTCCTGTCAGACTCATGCTCCAGAACCTTCACCAGCTTTGTTGCCTTTCTCTGGACATGCTGCAGTACCTCAAAGACTCATAAAAGAAAAAATCATTGAAACTTGGGGCTGCTGCCCAGAGGTGGCACAGGACAGCAGCAGAGTGAGTCAATCACACAGTCAGCTGGCTGAGAGGAAGCAAGCGCGAGATACTGCTTGCTCAGAGAGATAAGGAACATTATTTTACCCAATAGTCTTGGAATACAATTAATCTATGGTCCAAAAAATATTCTGTCTAACACTAAATCCACAAGCATTGATTAGTCCTCCCTATCCAAGTTTGGATTCTGGTTCAGCCATAGTACAGACACATTCAATTATAAAAATGAAATAAGAAAATTACTTAATTTCCTTGATGTTTTCCCCATAATGTAAAGTTACAGAACTGAACCAAAAGGTTAAATAGGCTGAATTATCAGCCAGAATTGTGATGGCTACATCATATGAATGAAAACAAAAGTGATGGGGAAGGATATAAAATACACAAAACCACAATTATTTTGAATTTAACTAATGTAAAGGTGAGAAATACCAGAAAGCAGAGAAAATAACTCTGATCTTGTTGTGAAGTAAATGTATGAAATATCCCACAAGTGTGTAGTTCTAGGCATAAAAAGCGCACGTGTATATTTGTATATACGCGTACAGTTCTTTGAACAGAGAATATTGTCTGATTTCTCTACTATTTCCACAGATAGCAGGTTACACTGGTAGACAGAATAGACAGAATAACATCCCGAGGTAGGCAGGGATGTACTTTTATGTAATGAGGGAGATTGCATCAGTCTGAATAAGACTTTCCATTTGCAACGAATTCATACTGATTTAAAACCGATTAAACCCCATGCTTCTCAAACAGCTTCCTTTTGTGGTATGTTCCCACATGTCAGAAATGAAGTACAGCAACTGCATGCTGATGTCCATGAAGCCCCTGATTGTAGGAGCCAGCAGCTTCTCTCGGGGGAGCTCAGTCTGGGGGGTTTGGGCCATGGGCATTGTGCTGTGTGTCAGGGCATGACATCAGAGGCAGGGAGCACGGCTTTAGGAGGGCATCATTGCCCCTCCCACCCTCTGCAGTGTTCGGGCTTGCTGTGCTCCTGTCTGCAAACAGCCCAGGGCAATTTATTTGTGCTGACTTGTTTATTAATACTTTATTTGCTCTGGCTTACCCTTGGCAGGTTACAATATTTTGTTCACAGTAGAAGAAAGATGACAAAAGATGGGAAAGTAGGAAGCCAGGGCAATTAGACCCTTCCTAAAGCCAAATAAGCTGGGAAAGGAGCTTCACGTGGTAAAAGCAGGTGAGTCAATGAGGTGGTCCTCAGACACAGAGAGATGTAGTACCAAAGCATCTGGAGGGTAAGAAAACCTGTGGTGTGATTTTCAGCAAAGGAAGGAGATGTGGGGAGATTACGGGAATCAAAGACATGAATGTCTTCTTATACAAAGGTTCGGGAATTTTCTTGAAGTTTAATTTCCTCATTCTTTACTACTGTCAGAGCGTGGGCAGTCTTATGCAGCTCAATGACTAATATGTGATGGGTACGTTGAAAGATATTTCTTTTGTCATTTTAACCGGAAATTGACCTCACGAGAGTATTCCCCACAATGCCTATCCATAAAAATGAGTCGTTATGGACATGTTGCAACAAAACGTGATGGATACTGAAAAAACTTATTAATGTGAGAAAATAAAAAAATATGCTCATAGACATTTTAAGCTAAGTTGTAACTCCAACAACTTAAATAAATCAAAAATTATCAACTGTACCTTCCTTCAGGTCCAAGCCTCTGTTTTGAAAAAAACGTTTCATTATTTAAACCAGTCAGGTTACTGCTTGCCCTTGAGAATATTTCCCGTAAAACCATTTTATCCCATAAAATGTATTTCCATCAGGTCTTACAGAAAACTTAGTATTTTTCTCAGAAAGTATTTCTGGTAAAAAAATAATTTTTCATCAAGTCTTAGCATTCAATGAAAAGAAAATCTATGGCAAAAAAGAGATTGACCTCTCTCAGTTTATAACTACGTGAACAGTCAAAGAAACTATCAGTCCTTTTCTAAAAGACATGTATTAAGAACTCGCTTGTAGAGAATGATTTACGAATTGAAATAAAACCTAAGGCTAAGCAAGGGTGACAAAACACCTCAAACCTGAAATTTACATTAAATTAATCCACTTTTGAAATCTGCTGTTTGACTGTTTATATTAATTTGTTTTAGCTTGATAAGATCAACAGTTTAAAATTAATTAATATAATTATGGAAAGAGACATAGAGCACACAGAGGTGATGTAATAAAGCAAGTTAAATCTAAAAAGCAGATTACTTTATTGCTTCTTTTATGAACATATAGTTCCAGATGGAAAAACAAATGTTTTTTGCGAAGCAGGACAAAGCAAGTTAAGGAACATACCTGAAACACATTAATAAAGGTGGTATAAATAAGTTATTCATATAAGCTTTAGTTCTATCATTAGTTAGAAAGGAGAAAATAAAGGGTGTGTAATAAAACCCTCAAATGTTCTTGCAAACTAAGACAGAAACCACACATAAAACACAAAGCTAAATGCTTCCTTGTGGGCCTTTTGCTGTGTACTGTGGCAGAGACACTCAACAAGTACCATTTCTGTCCCTTTATTTATGCTGCTATGCAAACATCATTATCCTCACTGTAAACCTGGAGTAATGAAGCACAGGGCTGCGGGGATGGGAAGATCAGTGAGCCAAATTTTTCTTTCTTCAGACTGCAGCTTTGGAGCTCTTTTCCTGCTGGGTTAGACTCTGACTCCCTGTGAGCTGGAGGCAGCCCCAGTGCTGTCAGAGGGACTGCACAGCAACCGAGGTGCATTGGGTCCCAAGCTCCATGTTGTTATCACTCCTGTGGTTAATTGTGCTCCTGAGCATTTGCTGTCCTCCTACAAGCTCAGTTTCAAGTCAGAGTGCATGCCTTTGCTTACATCTCTCTTTTTCCTCCATCCCACATAAAGTTTCTTTGATCTCAAGTGGTCTATCAAGTGTGTCCTCTGCCATATAAGCATGCCATTTGATTCTCCTTTTAGTCCATCAGTTTTATTCTTGCAAAAGATTTAAATCCTTTCATCCTTTTTGAAAATGTCTTAGTTTGTGACCTTTTGATCTAGTCACAAATTTTCAATTCTTTTTTTTTTTTCTTTTTTAAATATATGCATGAGGTTGGTGGAATCATTTATCCCAACTTTATTTTGCTAACCATTCAGGACTGGGGCTTCCTCTTGCTTTAGCAGATACCTTGCAAAGTCCTGATCAACTCACAGATGCCTCTTAGCACACCGAAAAAGTTCACAATTTTATCATGAAATCTTTCACAAAGAAACATCCACAAAATCTCAATGAAGAAAACAGAAGTAATTTGCAGGATATATATTCTTATTTAATATCTACTACAGCTATTAGTTATCATGGAAAGTAATTGTTCCCAACACATAAGTATTATTAAGTGGTGCAGCAGATACCATATTTATAGGTAATACACATCATGGAACCAAAAAAAAATTGCTTTTAGATGACGGTTTGGAAACTTGTAAATTCTTGTGTAAAAGATTAAAACCTGCTTTCTTTTGCACTTCATTATATCAGGTAGATCTGATTTTCCATGCTTGGTTCTTGTGACACAAACACGTTAAAGACATCAAACCATGTAAGAGATCTCAGTTCTGTTTATTTAAGTTCAGTTTTAGCACAAAGCTGCGCCCGGGAAACCGCTGGCTTTTATTATTCAAAACTTGTCTAACAAAACAAAAAAAAAAGTAAATCAAACTTCAGAACACTTTAGAACTGTAAAATGTATCAGGTATGTTTTAAGCAATAGTGTTTATATAGTACCAACCTGTTTGTAAAATCGAAGTGTACCACAGTTATCTGGTCATCTAGTTCAAAAATAACAGAGGAAATAGACTTACTTAGCGGAATTGTTTTCTCCCCTGTATTCTACCCAAAAACGCCCTTTTCATCAGGTCAGAATACGTTATCATGATCATCAAGCCTTGCCTCTTCCACAGCCCTGTTGCCGCATTTTAGCTTTGCTCCTTCAAATAGCCCAGAACTACTGGTCAGAACTACTTAGAAAGATGCAGGTTACAGAGTTTATCCCAGAGATGTGTATCATAGAATCATAGAGCCAAAGAATGTTTTGTGTTTAAAGTGGACCTTGAAGATCATCTGCTTCCAAGCCCCCTGGCATGGGCAAGGACACCTTCAAGCAGACCAGGATGCTCAGAGCCCCATCCAAGCTGGTCTAGAACACTGCCAGGGGTGGGACATCCAGAGCTTCTCTGGGCAACCTGTTCCAGCGCCTCACCAGCCTCACAATAAAGAATTTTTTCTTAATGTTACTCTAAACCTACTGTCAGTTTGAATCCATTCCCCTTTTTCCTGTCGCTACATGCCCTTGTAAATAAATAACACTATGCCATCTTTACTGTAAGTTCCTTTCAGGTACTGGAAGGCTACAATTAGGTCACTCCAAAGCCTTCTCTTTCCCAGGCTGAACAATTCCAATTCTCTCAGCCTTTCCCTGTAGAAGAGGTGCTCCATCCCTCTCGACTTGATGTCCCTCTTCTGGACTCACTCTAGCAGATCACTGTCCTTCCTGTGCAGGGGACCCCAGAGCTGGATGCAGTGTCCCAGGTGGGGTCTTGCCAAAGCAGAGGGGCAGAATCCCCTCCCTTGCCATGCTGGCCACGCTGCTTTTGGTGTAGCTCAGGACACGTTTGGCTTCCTGGGCTGCCAGTGCACATTGCTGGATCAAGTCCAGCCTCTCATCCAACAGCACCCCCAAGTCTTTCTCATCAGGGCGGCTTTTCATCCATTCATCCCCCAGCCTGTGTTAGTACCAGAGGTTGCCCCAACCCAGGTGTGATATTCATTTGGTGTTGTTAAACCACATGAGATTCCCATGTGCCCACTTCTCAAGCCTATCCAGGTCCTTCTGGATGGCATCCCATTTTTCAGGAGTGTCAACAGCACCACTCAGCCTGGTGTCATCTGCAAATTTGCTAAGGATGCACTTGATCCCTCTATCTGTGTCATTATTGAAGATAACACTGCTCCCAATACAGACCCTTGGGGGACACTACCCATCACTGATACCCACTGACACTGAGACTTTGATCACTACTCTCTGGATGTGACCATCCAACAAATTCCCAATTTTGTCAGTCATGTCAGTCATGCATATAAACAAGCTTAAGAAGGCAGAATGCAGATATTTATTTTAAAATGTGAATAACTAATAATTACCACTTTTGCTGTCTTCTTTGTGAAGCTGGACTCCAGAGGCTCTGCTGATCTAAAGAGGAGGAACAGCAAGGAGCAAACCAAAGTCTGTGAACAAAAGGGTCATCAGCTGGTCATTTATGATAAAATCACATGGCGGAAGAAATCTAACAAAACTTCCTGTGACTAAATGAAAAAATAAGTTTCTGTAAGACCAGATGAAGTTTTGGCAGGATATCAGATAAATAATTCTGTATGAAATCATGTGTGTTTAAGGTATTTCAACCAGTGGATTTATAGAAAGATGAAGAAGTTCCAAGCCACACAAGGCATGACACAGAGACACTCTTGACAATATCAGTATGTTAACACTTCTATCAGCTGCTACTGCTACTGCTATGCACATATATCTGGTATTCTATCCCATAGGTACAGACAAGAACTTTAGTCTCCATAACAATAAAGTCTGTGTAGTAGCACTTAATTTTTAGTGCAAACAACACCATAGGCATAAGGATGATGAGATATTTTGTTGTTGCTATCCATTTTTTTTTGTTGGTTTCTGCATTAAAGAATGGCGCATATTCCAGTAATAGCTCTGTCAAAGATGTCCACTGAGCAGCTTCCCCGTATAGAGGTATTCACATACATTCCCCCTTACATACCCTCTTAAATTACATAAAATTCAACCTATGTAACCAAGTATGCTTTTGGTTAAGAAGATGTAGATCCCTGAATCTGTATCACTACATCCCTTGCTGGCTTAAGCACTTGTCCTTCGTATAAAGATTTTGCTCATTTTAGTGAGAAATTGAGGAGGGCTTCTTCCTCTGCTTTTGCCAGGTCCTGGATATCAATAAACTCTGTGGAAATATGTATTACTACTTTCAGTTCTAATGACTATTGCCAAAAAGATCAGTCTTCCTAAAAGGCATAATTAAGCTGTAAAATATCAGCCACAGAGCTGACATACGTCAAATGGCTCAGTCCTAAAAGGTTCTGAAAGCTGCACCTCAGTGCTCAAAATTCCAGTTAAAAAACCAAAGTGTATATTCCATGCAATTTCATCATCTTTCTTCATTTTGAATGTTAACTTAGGTCAATTTTGGCTCAAACAGTCAGAAATAAATCACGGTTACTGCTCTTATATTTGTGTGCATGTATATATATATATATATATATATATATATATGCACACATATATATTAAACATATATGTATGTAAAAAAATATATATACCTATTTAAAAACACATGTGTGTGAGTGGACAGTAATACCTTATTGCTGCTTTCTATAACGTTACAAATGTAAGAATGGGAAATGTTTTTATATGAGGTCTCTACATACAAATAGAATTGGCAATATGAAGATTTTATAAAATGTTACAGGAGTTTTAGTCACAGAACTGTGTTGAGGAGGAATCACCCATATCCATTGGATGCTCCAAGACTGAAGATTGATATCACAATCCTACCACGATAAACACTGGAGAAAGAAGCAGGTTTATTTTGACTTTATCTCAGAATCACGACCTAAATTTTCCCAGAGTCTGGATTTGATGCTCTCATACTATTATTTAGGGAGATAACTGTACGGGAAGTATGATTTTCTATGGAGTAGTACTTCCTGAACAAACAAGGAAGACTGGCAAACAGGAATATCAGTATGCTAAAACCAAATACATGGCAATTACATCTTTTATCAGCACAGTTTGAGGTTTAATACCTTGGAAGCTTCATGTTTTGTTTTAAATTTAGAACCAATGTCACTACAAACTGAATAAAAATAGCTTTTTCTAATCTCTTCAGAGGACGCAGTTGAGTCCCTAAATGTAGTGAATTAACTTAAAAAGTGGTTTATGTCAAACTGTGGACTCCAGAGTTAGAGATTTAAGCATCACCAGATATGTTATCCAGCTACTCCTGCACATTGCAAAGATACTGTATGCAGCTTCTGATTTTTCCCAAGCCATGACCCCTTGCTCTTGGCCATACATTATGGCAGTCACAGGGATTTTACACAGTAGCACTCTGTCCAAAGGACTGGAAAATACAAAGGAAAAGAAAGGACAGAAATTTCAGCGAAAGTTCACATCCCTTGTTACCGTTAGCACTGAATATTAAAGATAATGTCAATGTGCAGGACTTTAGAAATACCATCTAGGATACGCCCCATGTTCTGTAGCTTAAGCTAGACTAATGCCACAGGAAAAAAATTATAAGGTCTTATGAAATGTCACTTCACACTGAATTTTATTTACTGTTGTTGACAATTACGCATGTAAAAATAAGCTATTTAAACAATAAGGATTTCTAAAGATGTGTCATATGTTCATGGTTAAATATGCTAAATGTCACATTAAAGCTGACATGGCTATGGCTCAAGGCAAAAACACTGTCAACTTGCCTATGATCCAGATGTGGTATATGTCATCAACCCGATGGTTTCTGTTTTGACTGTGGTTTATAGTGCATAATATTGCTTATCAAATGTCCTGCAAAAGTGCTGCTTGCCATGAGAGAATTTTTCATCCCTTTTCGGTATTCAGCTGCAGTTAACTCGTTACAGTTGCTGACAGACGTTGCAGATATGTTTCAGACAGTGCTAGCTCCTCTTTCATTCAATATGTATAGATAAGTACATATATTTATATGTGTGTGTGAGAACGCTAGAAGTAAAAAAACCAGAATAAAATTAAATTCCTGTGGAAGCATAGTCCTAGTAGGAAATTATAGTTCTGCACTGTGTAACCTTGCTATAGTAGGCAGACCTATGAATGTGTGGGAAAGTTAAGATTTCTCCATTGAAGTCATATTAGATTGTTTATGGATCAGCTGCAAGTGCTCTTTTGATGACATTTTGATCCCAGGTATTGGTGTTGTCCTTTTATTAGGAGAGAAAATCAGTGCCTCTGGAGCAAACAATTTTGAGAGGTAATTTATAATATTTTAATGATCTTTAATATATGGATTTTTAACACAGCTGGACACACATTGCAGTTGTACTGAGAATCTGCACTTGCTGGCAGATAGCATTTTTTTGCCGGACAGATTTCTATCATCACTCATAACTTTTTTTTCCATTAAGTAGGTTATTTATAAACACTGTTTCAAGCATGAGCTTGCACCATAAGTCATCACCAATTAAACCCTCTAGGAGTCATTCCAGTTCATCCTGAAAATAAGCATCTTTCATGTTTTTATTGTAGCTCTAAAAATTAATGATAAAAATAGAAAAAAGCCTTGATTTGAACTGGAAAGAGCCTTTGAGTAATGGTTGGTGTTACTTCCAGAGACAACTGATGAAGTATTTTTAATACTACGTCATAAAATGCTTTTCTGGTTTCCACAGAAAGAAGCTGATACGACTTTTCACTAGATTCAGAACACTTATTTTCTTGTTTCAGATAATTTTTAGTTATGGCACTTCAAAAGGAGAACAGAACCAGGTGTCTGCCTCTTTCTTCTCCAAATGGGGAGGCCTTTTCTCTCATTTGGGTGAAGAGCAGAGGGTTTACTCTCTTTTCTGTTACTGCTGTAATGACTCTGAAGGAGCTTTATGGAGATTTTGTACTCTTTCATTGTTGTGTTAGCCTGAGCCACAGTTTATTCCCTCCTGCCTAGGGCAAAAACAAGACTACCAAGCGACATAACCAGCACTCACAGAGAAAGCTTCGATGGAGCCATTTGGCAAAAGAGAGCTGCTTCCTGTTATCATGACCACTCCCGCCATAATTTCTTTCACTAAAACAGAAATGGGTCCTGAAAAATGTCAAAATGACATTTTGTAACTGCTCTACAGTTACAAAATGAAATGCTTGATATTAAACACCTTTTTGCCTAAGTAGGAGGTAGAGGTAATTACCCATATTGCACATTGTAATGGAAGTGATCTTCTATTTATTGGCTTCCCTTGCCTCCACCACATAAGGAACTTCAAATTTTGGGGCATCTGTTCCAAAGTGTAACAAAAAAAAAAAAAAAAAGGTGAAATCCGATAGCCTTTCATAAAACAGATTTTCCATCCTCAATACATCAAGTGTTCTGCTGGAAACTGGAAGCAATAACTTAGTTCAGGTTTCTCTCTTCAGCTGGCAAAGTGGAAAGGGGAAGATTAAGCTCTGCTTAGTCCCCTGGGGAGTGTATTTAGAACTCAGATATTGCCATGAGGACCTGTGAGAAGAGAAGAAGGAGATGGCTATCAGCTTGAGGCACTCTCAGAGTTGGTGTCACAAGTCCCACAGCTTTCGTGCTAGGTAATCATTAAGACAGTAGAGTGACTAATCTCTCCATATGGATATGAGGAAATGGAGATAATACTTGTGTATTTTTGTGCCACTACAATCAGACACATTTTAACAGCATGTAGAAAAAAAGGGGATTTTTTCATGTCTTGGATACTTTTGACACAAATAATTTGTTGTAGAAGAATAAATTGAAAAAAGAATAACTTCTCAAGTTAGTATCTGGGTGTTGCTTGCAACCCTATGGCCAAAACCTGCAAATCTCCAGAATATTCCCTGCCAGATCTGTAGTGAGTAACACATTTGTTCCATACAGTTTAGGCCCCTACGCAGATCCATATCCCTGGAGAACTGTAAAGACAAGCAGGTGGGAGGAAGCTTCTCCACTTCTGACCCCATCCTACCATTAGCACCCCTCAAACATACACCGAGACTGACAAAAGAGGCACACTCTGATACATTTTTAGCACATTACCAAGTGTTACTGCACAGAGCATGAAAGTCCAAACTTGCTAAACACATTTTTTAAAATTGCCTGTGAAGAAGTGTCTTGTATTTTCTTCATGATCTTTTTACATTTTTGGAGACAGTGAAAGATAAAGAGTCATTTTACATTATGTTTCTTTTTTGAACTGCAACCTGAGACACAAATCTAATGGCAATGGAAGGAACTGAAATAAGACGACTATGTAAATCATAAGTCTGGAAACTGGTTTTCTGACAAAATGAGCAGGGCTTTATAGTTAAGCTATTACTATTGACTTCTTGTGAATTATATGGTTCTAGATGAGGTTAGGATTTGGCACTTCTGGGGCTGAAATTCATGAGTAAAGCTAACAGAGAATTGTACAATAAAAATGAAACATGATGATTTACTTTTGCATAGCTCCTCCAACTCTGCAAAATTGGTTCAGCTGCCACAATTGTATGATTTCTTACATTGTGCAAAAATTACACAAAAAGTTAGCTGGTTTTGATAAAATAGAATCTGCCTCCTAGGGGGAAATTCAATTATACTTGACAGCTAAGAAGCATTCACATGACAAAAAAAAAAAAAAAAGAATCAAAGCAGGTAGTAGGATTCCAGATCTCTTCTGACAGCATTTTTGTCTGATTCACACCAAGCAGAAGTAGAAATCTTAGCTTTTTTCTGAACAGCTACTATAACCCATCTCCACATAGATTGCTCCAACCCATGGTGCCTCTTCTCTCTTGATCTAAGCATCTGGAACTATTCTTATGCCAACAGGCAGATTCTTTTTCTCCTTTTGATCTCTGAGCATGATCAAGCTCAGGCCAGCTCTGTGGGTTCAGTCCTTCATGGGTCCTTGTTTCTTGTCACTCAGCACTCCCTGTCGTTTTTCCTGATACAGATAAAATCAACATGTCTCCACAAGTCTCTGTCAGATTTTAATCACATAGTCAGCAGTATTTACTGTGATGATAACTAAGAAGTCTCAGAAGACAGAAGAAGAGGTAGAGCATTGGCAGAGAACAGAACTAAGTTAAGGGCAAGAAGCAGCAAATGTATACAATGAAGTTCCACCCTTACCGTGTCTGCCCAGACAGAGCACTGCCAAGACACATGTATATTTCTTATTTGTGATGAAATCTGGGTTACTGAGTTAAACACTGCACAAATGGAGTAACAAAGTTCTCATTAAAAAAAGATCATTCTGTAGACAGAAGCTGTAGACAGAAAGGAGTAAAACACGAAGCAGAGAACAAAGGAACCAAGGAACAAAGCTGAAGAGATGTGCTCCAAGGAAAACATCAATATGAAAGCTGATAGAAACCAAAGGGGCTTTTTCTATTGTTTTTTTTTACAGAATGAAACAGTTCAGTTCTCCAGATCTAATCTGAAATGTGCTGATATCAGTTGAATTGCACCCATTAAGGTTGGTCCTGGAAAGAGACATTTTGATCTTGGTTCTTCTGATAAGATCGTTTCTTGTTCCATTTTCACAGGCTGCGTTGTGTCTAAAACAAAACTGGCTGAGAGGTCTTCTATAATGTGTTCTTGCTAGAAAATGCCATTTCTTCTAAATCAGCTCTTTTTATGAGAATGAACAAGCTTCAACTTGACACTAAGCTCTTGGCTATACTATTCTTGAAGGCATTTCATGTTTTATTAATAGTAATTCATACAGACTGGGGAGAGAACGCTGATTGGAGCAGTTGCCTTATATTCACCTCCCTGATCTGCTGCTGTCAGCGCTGAGGTGAATGCTCTGACTAGCAATACCAAGAAGGGCTCCCTCCATCTTTGCTGTGGAATAAACATCCTCTCACTATTTTCCTAAAAACCTTTGAAAAGTCTTGTTGATAGCCCAGAGTTTGTATGCCTCTCATTGTAGTTACAGTCTCTCTCAGATGAAAACCAAAACATTCTTTCCACGCCACCTGTGCTCCCCCTTACTGGCAGACTGCTGTCTACGGCACATTCTCCAAGATTTGCTTCTATCCCTTCAAGTTCCCATTGTTTCCAATAGCTGCCTGTGAGCTTGCCACATTTTCATGCTTTTGAAAATCTCTGAGTGAGGCTTCAACCCCAAATCCTGCTCCTGATACACATTTTCAGATGAGTTATTTTACGTACTAATAAATGACACTACGTAAAGCATTCCTAATAGTCTGAACCAGTAATTAAATGTGTATTTTCTGTCTTTCAGTTACTACAATGCTAAAATGATATTCTGGCTACCAATTTGATTTTGATGTCATACCCAGCACAATTCAAGCATAAATATGGAGCTTACTATGGGATAGAAATTCAAAAGGTTTCTCGTTAAACCTTATGTATAACAAAACTAAATAAAAAAATTTAAAAATTAAAATTATATTTAAAAAAAAATTAATACACCACATTAAGTTTACAAAAGTTAGTATATTCAAGCTGAAATTCTCATGGCACATCCTCAATTGTTTTCTTAAACATGTCCAAGATCCTGCACCTGTTGAATGGCTTCCAGTATGAAGTATAAACTAGGAAAAATAATTATGACAAGAACAGTTAGACAACCCTCTGCACTCTCTTCATCTTGCTGCTAAACAAGGGTCTCAGCTTCCTCTGAGTTCAGCTGGCATGTATTATAAAAAACCTGGCTCATGCCAGTTCAATTTCTACTCAGTTTTTATTCAGTCCTTTCTTTCCATCAAAAGATACAGGCAGGGTATTTGAAAAGAAGTAGCCTCTTCTGATAGCACCAGGTCATCTGTCTGGGTGGCATCAATGCTTTTAGATTTTATGTAGACGTTTTCACCCATTTATTCTATTTTTAATACTACAAAGACTACATGGTGTTTTATGGCTTGGACATACACCACAGTAGCTCATTTTTTTGACTGTATGATCTTTTTCACTTTTTTTGAACTAGCTGTAAGAGCAAGAAATTATAGAGTTCAGGAACAATGGCTTTTAAAAAGTTCAGGAATAATGGCTTTTAAAACTTTTCACCAAACAGCTCTTGCTTTACTCTAGTATTTCCTCTCCACTCATGCATTTATGTCCTCTTAATCTTACAGACTCTCAAGAAAATGTTTTTTGTGAAAAAGATTTCCTAGCAGTGACTATGGGCTACAAAACAAGAGCCTTTTTTGAACCGTCTTGAGGGGGGAAAAAAGTAAGAGAAGCATGTTATTTTGCATAATTACACATAATAAAATCAAGTAATTTGAAGGTAGGCCAATGTGAATTTTGACTCTTCAATTGTTACATATATGTAAATATGTCTTTATATTTCTTACTGGCTGCTAAATATAATCTAAATGCACAGGTGTTTTTCTCTTTTTATTTTTTTTTCATTCTTAAGAGAAATGAAGTGGTCAAAACCACAAAAAACTACAAAACTCCGGTAGGAAGGCCATTTCTTCAGAAACAACAGTAATTGCAGAGCAGATAGCAAAATATGCAAATAATTCTGGAAATTTCAGCCACTCACCCACCTGCGGGACCCTTCCAGGAGGAATCAGCAGCCCTTCAAACTGTAGACAGGGCTTTGCTCCTCAGACAGTAACAGGAGTTCATTTCTTCTGATTGACCTTGGTGAATGACCTCATCATTCCCTGTTTTCTTATTGAGGATTTCTTCCTTTTTTTAGAAGTACAGGATAGCTATCAGGTTGTACACCACAACAGCCCCAGGCAAGTGCTGCTTATAAATCAGAAATGTAACAAATACAAATGAAAAGAAATGTTGGTTCTGCAGCCAGTTTTTGGCAAGCAATTCAGAAATCTGCTGCATGATAGAAAGCCAGGATTTCCTTCTCTTCTCCTCTTCCCCAACATTTTTTCTAGCCACAGAAGATTTTCAGAGATCGAGTGGCCTCGTTTCTTTTACAGCGTCTCTGTGGAGCCCAGGTGGACAGGGTCTGGAGGCTGCAAAGTTACCATGAGGCTCAGCTGGGATACAGAGCTTCCAGAAAATTTTTGGATTAGATGTGAGGAGTGGAATTTCACTTATCAGTTCTGGAAGTAGAAATAAAGCTGAAATTGAATACCAGAGGAATGGGAGACATCCAAACACAACGGAGGGTGGTGTCACCATCTTTAGCCTGGAAGCCAGGCCAGCAGGCTAAGATGTAAATGTTATTGTATCCTCCATCAGTGACAGCTTTCCCTGGGATGAGCAGTTAATTGCCAAGTTTATGGCAGAGCAGCCTGTATGTCATTTACTGGTAAAGGGAAAGAGAAATTCCCTGTGAAACTAGAGGCTGCAATGTGATCTTTAGAACAGCTCTGCCAATGTCTTATCAAGTCGGTGGCTACTGTGAACAACAGGAGGTCCAAATGATGAGTGTGTGAGACACCAGCCTTTGGGAAAACTCGCCACAGATCCTCTGTGTGGAGAACTGAGATTCCAACTCAGAGAAAACTCATGGTTCCAGCTTTTTGTTGTCTGCTCATCAACGTGAGCAACTGCCACCAGTTTCGATAGAATTTTTATGCACTTAACTGCAGGAAAGCCTGTCAGCTCCCTGTTGTGCTACAGCCCTGGGCTCTGCAGGAGACACAGTTACAAGGAGAGGCTGCCTGATATCTGCAGCCTAACCTTAGGACTGGTATTAAAACTAGTATCCAAATTTGGTAAGAAATAGCTATCCAGCCATTTTTATTGAGAAATCAGCCAGTGAAGCAATCTGTCTGATCCTGAAAGATGTGTATTGACCCCACCTCCTTCCTCCTATTTCTACTTTATACTTCTCAGAGGCACTGTCATGTTATATTTTCCAGGTACCTGTCCCAGATTACAGGTATGCTTCAGCGGCTCTGGACTAGCCTACAAGAACTGGCAGTGCTGTGTACAACCAGCTCCCCCCTGGCTACTCACCAGCTCTCTGCAGCCTCTCTGATTGCCAGCCGGCGGCCTTGTGATGTTTGGCCATGCGGCCAGGCTAAGCCAAAAGCACGCTCCATATTCCTACCTGCCAGAAACTTCAAGCTTGGCTGTAGGCATCCACAATTGTAGGAAGATTTCCTCTGTCATAATATTTAGACAACAGTAAAAACAACAACATAGGGACCCATCAGACACCAGGCAGAGTGTACCCGCTCTGACAACTGCAGATCAAGGTAGCTGCTAAATGAAGCATGATCTGTGTTTCAAACATGGTGCAGAGCCAACCAAGGAGGCAAGAAAAGCCACGGAGAGAAAACAAAGCCTTGTTGAATGAACTCAAATCAAAACAGAAAGCCAGATTGTGAGGTCTGTGTCTTTCTCATTACTCCCTTATATACAACATCATAATGGATAGAAATGAAATACCAGATCAAATATATTAAGAGAAGGAGACTAAATTGTGAAATGGTCATCGCACAGCCTATTCAAAGCATGGACGCCATGCTTCTTTCCTCTAAAATATGCATAATTCCAAGCAGTTAAATTGAGCTAAGCTGGCTCAAAGCAGAGTGGAAAACAGGTACTAGTTATAGGTTTTAGTTGCCTTTTTCCTGATCCTATGACTTCATTTTCTCTCTGTGTTTTTTTCTTTTGTGTTTATTGGTTGAAAAGGGGAAATTGACAGATAAAGAAGCTGTGGAGTCTTTCTGTTTCATTTTTACAAAGTTTCCAATACAAAAAAAACCCCAGAATGTTATTTCAGGAAAGGCATTTGCTGTGAATTTCCATAAGTTAATTTTATACTGTTGAATACTTTTGTGTGTCTGATTTTTCTATAGAAAAAACCCCAAACAAAATAAGAGTATGGGTCCCTTAGTGAATTCCAAGGGAAAGCATTGCATTTATCTGCGACATACTATACTGATGAATGGTTTTCAAAAATAGCTCTATCTTCTCAATTCCATTGAAAACTCCAACTTATGGAGGTTTTTTTCCATTTCGAAAGAAAAAAATGTATCTTTTGTTACTGCTTATTGTTGGTTTGGACTGCACTATTATTGGCTTATCTGGATATTATAAGCCAAGAAGACAGGAGCTGAGCAGACTGAGAAGAGCTGACATTTTTTTCCTCTCCTTTTTCTATAGGTATGAGGTTGTCAAGACATTACAAGGCTAATGACTTATTTTCCCAACACTCTATGGAGTATAAGTGTTTCTTTAAATTGCAAAATAGGAAACTGAGTTTTAAGGATGTCACACAAATTTTGGAGCAAAATTAACACACAATATGATTTTTTAAATTACTGATAAAGGTTGTTTGGGTTAGCGAGCAGCACTGATAACCTATTCTATGTTGTTTCAAGGGAGTACTCAAAATTGATATACGTATTTAAAAGCTGAGACCATTTGGGCTACAATCTGAAAATAGTTTGGCCTGTCTGTCAGACTTGTGCTATAACTCACTTGTTTTTATATTTAAAATGCATATTTCTAATAGACAGTAACCAGACACCTCACTCCAAAACAGTGTAACAAATACTGACCTAATTTTACTCACAAACGTTAATTGTGTGTGACAGCAGCAGAGAAAAGAGACAATCCTGAAGAAGCTACAGTTGCTTAACTGTGGCTGCTTTAGCTCTTTTTTTCCCCTAATTCACTCTTCCCTCTTTAAAGTTGGAAAGAAGGCTGTACGAACACAGTAGAAGTACCTGTAAAACCAATTTCTGGCAATGAAAGAGAGTGGTTATAGTGTTAATAGAAAGACACTTTAAGAGTTTCCAAGCTTTGGTGGGGTTTTTTGAGGTTTTTTGGGGGGAAGTTTTTTTGGGGTTTCATTTGTTTGGTTGGTTGGTTTTTGGGGGGTTTTTGTTTGGTTGGTTTTTTTGTCTTAGATTTTTATCCAAAGCCTATACGCTCAGAGTTGCCCAGCTGGCCTTTCAGCCTGAAGAATGGTAGGGAAGGTTCGGATGCCCATATAACATCAGCTCTTTAGCAGCTTTGAAGTCTCTAACACAGCATATCATTCCTCGGATTGCCCCCTGCATGGCTCAGTGGATCAAAATGATGGCAAGTGAGTATCAAATGCAAAATTCACAAGCTGCAGCAGCAGCAGGTTGGGCAGCCCTTGGCATCATCAACCTGCACCTGGGACATACAATATATGTGTATCTCTTCGACCTCTGAACAGATCCAGGGCAAACAACAGCCCTTTCCAGAATCAGTGTGTGCTCTGGACATGTCTGAGTGTCCAGGTTTTGTCCAAAGCAGGAGCCTGCACCAGGAGATCCATGCACCAGGGGCTTACACTGGAGAGTCTCAGATAGATAAATACCAAAGAAGCACTTGCTCACAGCAAGTCGGGATCATCCCAAACCTCTCACACTGCCAGTGCAGACTGCACAGTGCATAGTATCCTCAGGAGGTGTCTGGCAGAGCATTTTGCACTGTGCTCATCACATCATTGCAGCGCTCAGTACCAACAGCAGCTCCAGCTCCACGGACAGCCTGCGCTGCAGGAGCCGCCGGAATAAAGGTGGAGAGATAACATGAGGAATGCAGCCAGATGTCTGGAGAGCAAGAGGGGAGAATAGTTCAGGTCGGTAGCAAGAGGTAATTATGTCTATGAAATGCTACATAACTTGAGAGAGAGTTGAGATACAACTAGAATAAAATGACTGTGCTTTAGCGTGCATTGATTGACCTATTACAGTGGTGATAATGACAATAACAATTTAACATAATTACTAGAGTTTCGCTTTTTGCTTACATTTTATTAAAGGCTCAAAAACATTCAAATACACTAATTACTTGGAAGAAAAGTAATATGCTAAATTTATGCTTTCAGTAGTCTTCTTAACTAAGGAAAAAAAACCTGTAAAGGAATACATAGATGAAAAGAGATTCAGGACAACGCCACCAAAAGTAGACCAAATGAACTCTTCTAATAAAAAAAAAAACTACACGTGCTAATCCAAATCCCCCTTCCTGCTCTCTCTTTCTATTTTGACTTTCTGCACTCTGAAGGCCTGTGAGGTAGCCGTGTCCTGAAGATAGATGCCTCAGCACATGCACAGTTGGTTTAGAGTCTCCCAGTCTTTTCTTGTTCCATAGCTCTGTGGATTTTCTATCTACGGCTTTACTTCTGGACAAGTAAAACACTCAGAAACAGAAACACTGTTTCAGAAACACTCTACAGCTGAGCTGAAAACTAAGCAGAGTGTGGACACTCCTCTTCTGCCTAATAAAATCCTTGAAGTGTTGAGTACTTTCTTCGCAACTATTTATTTGGACGTACCATGTCTGACCTCCCAAAGTAAAAGTTTCATTATCCATTAAGATTTGGACTTCTGAACAGCCCAAGATGGGTGATTGCTGTGTATGCTGCACCATTTGAAGAAATAAAATATTCAAATATATTAATTCTGGTAAAGATCATTATTAATTATCTCCTCACAATGACGAAAGAGAAGGGATCAGATTTGTCCCAAAGTTTGATGACAAATATGAGATGAAATATTTTTTAAACTAGTGACAGATACGAAAGGACAGCATATTCCAGGTGAATGAGGAGTAGGCAAAATATCTCCTCCTTTCAGATACGTTTCTACAAGTTCTTTTTCTTTTTTTTAATTCATGCTGACAAGCATACACTGAACCTAGCAGATAAATATTTTACTCAGATTTTATGCTGTCGTTGACATGTTTGCACAGCTAGAATCAAGTCTGCTCCTCATTTTCTGGGGCATGCCAAAGCAAGCGCCAGCCTACACAGCTCTCTCTACAGAGGGCAGAATTCTCTCTGATGGCTATCCCTGAAGCAGGGCAGAGCTTCAGCAAACAGCAAATGACATCAATTATGTTGTCCAACAAGTCAAACGCCTGCAGTACAAAGGGGGAGCTTCCTATATGATAGCAACATTTTGGTATTCAGCAGTGGGAAAATGGCTTTGGCTACAGGAACTGGGTAAGTAGGTCCCTCCTGCTCAGAGCCATTCCTGTGTAAGCAAGGCTGGGAACAGTCAGCCCTGGCTCTGGTTCACAGGGTTTTTACCAATCTTGTTATTAATCATTTTACCAAGCCGGAAAGATGATTTGCATTAGTTATCACTCAATGCTGAATTATGTTCTGAATCAATCAGAAATTTCAAGGCTTGATATAGCAGTTGCTAGTTACCAAGAAACATTATGGAGCATGTTCTAGGCTGCTATTCAGATGAGATTTTATAGCTATTTGATTTAGAAATGTAATACTGCAAGTTTAATACCAAACACAGAAATAGGAGACAATGGTACAGGAGCTCCTCTGTTATGTAAAGGTACTCTTTCCCATTTTTGTATTGTAAGATATAAAATGGTAACCCGCAGTGATTTTTATTCAAATGACTAGCTAATTCAACAACAGCAGAAAAACACATTTCGTAAGCACTACTGGGCATTGCTGCCAGCAGAACTGTCGTGCTTTTCTCTTCAGAATAGCAGCACCTTCAGCTGTTAGTGCCAGGTACTTTTTATCCTCTTATTTGCTGTTCTCTCTTCCCTTCATCTTCTTTCACACACTCTTGGAAACTGAACACAAGAAGTGCAGTTCCCAAGAGACCAGTGGCATGCTAATCATCAGCTCTTTGGTGAGATGAAACAAAGCTAGAAGATATAGCCAGTTACTGGCTCTGAGCTGTTAGTACAAGGCACTGCTAAACTTCGTCTGTTTAATCCAGAGAGCTTCCTGTCAAACAAAAAGCAGGTTCATAAGATAATGATGCAGAGAGAGATGAATCACAAACTTTGCTGGCAAGCTTTCCTTTATCTTGGCATGGCCCAAGAAATGTCCAAATTGTGAAATAATTGGAAGCTAATTTTCTTTGAAGAAAAGAAAATAACCAGGGAAGCTGTTGTGCTGGAGAATTGAAAGAAACATGGTGCTGCACTTCATGTGCTATGTGCAATCAGTGCAGCACCTTGCCTGGTGCTCTGGAAAACGATGAACTGACCAGGCAATCATGAGCAAGGCAGCAGTATCTGGTGTGCTGAGTGGATGGGAACAGTGCAAAGGCTGATTCCTCCACTGTAGTGGGCGGTTGTGGAGCTGTACCCCCTCTTACTGATCACTTCCTGCCCTCTCCATGGGGTCTCCCTCCTTCCCCTACCCCTCGTCCTGGCCACTCCTCGAGTTCTCCCTATTGGTTCCTGTATCCCAACTCCGCCCATGTACCACCCCTGTGCCCTGAAACCATTTGCCCATGTGCTCTCCCTGCCCCCCTGGCACCCGGGTAAACTGAGGCTCTAAGCCATGTGACTCTCTCTCTCTCTCCCTCTCTCTGCCCCTGGGAGCAGCCTGCCAACAGCTCCTCTCCTCTGCCTTTGGGGGCCAGCCCGTGTGCTGGCCCCAGGCTTTGGGGAGGCAGCATGGAATAAAGACCTTTGCAGTGCCATGAGGAGAGCCTTCTCACCTCCTTTGCCATCACTGAAGTTGCAGGCTGGCAGCTGGAGCAGCGGTGCGGGGAGTCCGAGATGGACTGCAGGAGGGCAGAGAATCCCTGCCTTGTCCCAAGAAGCCCCCGCTGCGCTCCCAGGGAAAGCTGCAGCAGCTAAGCTACACCTAGCACTGCAACAGGCAGTGGGAACACTGCAGTAACAACAGGAATCCCCTGCCCACTGTCAGTTTACGGAGAGATCAAGCACTACACAGGATTAGCATACACAGTATTAACCAGCTTTGCAAATGCACAGATAAATATGACTATTGCTAAACTGCCTTGCAATGGTAATGCTCTTTTTTTCTACTGTCAATGGTCTGCTTCCTCAAATTTGTTTTTATTCTAGCTCGATATTTGGATCTTTCAAACCATTCTGTTACACCCTTGGTATGAGAGGTTTTTTCAAAGAATTTTGCATTTAAAGCTTTAAATCAATGGGAAACAAATGTTTGTTATGCTACCCAGACTCAAATTCAAATACTTCAATATAGTGCTACAAATTCCAAAGAGCAGCTGCATTTTGTCAAAGCATTTTGAGAGGCTTTTTTAAACCGATTTTAAAGAATAAAAGAACTCTGACACTTATTTTAAGTGTCACTTTCAACATCTATACATTTGTTGATGTTTTCCATGAAGAAATGTTCTGGGGTTTGGTTTTTTTTTTTTTTTTGAGTGACACAACTGCCAGCTAAACACCATACAGTTATATTCATTTCTAACATTGACATTTAAAAGTTATGTGTATGCACTTATATGAAAGTTTACATGTATGTGGGCAGAGAAACATTAAAATGGCAGTCACAAGCAGAACAGTAGACACTTTGGCAATGTTTATGAGTTTCTGGCATATTGAGGAAATTGTTCAAAATAAGCAGATGTAGCCTAATAAGGCAAAAAACTCATTCTTTCTTGATCAATATGTGTACAAATATATCTAAAGTGATTTATTCTGGTTTGTGTTTTTATCACACCTCTTTCCCCTCCTTCAGAATTATAATTTTTCCAATTCAGGATCCTAAGCAGCTCTCCCTAAGCAGCAAAAATCATTCCTAAAATAGAATTTTTCTTACCTTACTTGCTTACTTTATACAACAGCTTTGGCAAAATTTCAAGGAACATATTTACCTGTGAATTGCTCAATAAACTGTGTCCACACACAAAATCTTTCCTTTGATTCCTTTCATTGTGCATCTGTATCAAACACAATGATAACAGGAGCTATGGATGATGCAATGAACTGATGTTTCAGGGAGCTCAGGAAGATACAGTGGTAACAGGGGAAGTAAATAAACAAAAAGGCAGCCCTTAGTGAGATTTCAAATCCATTCATTCTGATTGCTGCCAGGACAGCAGGAGACGTGTTCCTGTTTAGGAATTGTTTCTTGCTTTGTTTGGCCAGGGAGAGACCATTCCCAACTGATGGAGGCTCCTAAAGCTCCCTTCTTCTCACCTCAGTAGCACCTGGGAGGCTGTCATGATGCAGCTCTAGAAAACTTAGCTCTAGAAAGTACTGATATGTAAAGACCTGGCTCATTACGTGCCAATTCTCAGTTAAAATGCTTAACAAAAGTAGAGCTTTTCCAATACAAGTATTTCATTCTGAAAAATATTGTGGGTCATATGAACCTTTAATAACTCTAAATAAAGCTAAATTCTGGAGCTGACATGGCAATATGTTTCCAGGATGCTTACATTTTCATGTTAGCTGTTGATTTGAAGGCATGAGGAGAAACATGCTATGCAGTGAAACATTTCAGATGTGGTTTTCTTCCTCGTTTTTTTAGACTTAGACAGAACACACATCTCTTTGCTGCAGAACTTAATTCCTCCCCACAATGCAGAGACTTTCAGGAACTCTTTATGAGATCAGGTTGCAGATAAGAGCATGTCAATACCACAGCCCGCAGGGCTCTGCACGGGTGCAGTCTGCTCTTTCACTGTCATTCTCACCTACGCCTAACAGGTGATGAGGAGATATGGGGAAAGTGACTCAAGCTTTCAGAGCTTGATTGCTCTTACATCAAAGTCTCAGTAATGCAGGATGGGGTGAACACTATACTAAGTTAATTCAGGAGCCTTAGTCTCTGAACATGGCCTGGATGCAGATCTCAATGAAGATAATTCTCCTTCATGGTTGTATTCCAGCCATTTTTCTTACTGTTAATTATATAATAGCTGTGTTGGCCATAGAGTCACAGTGATCCCTAGCCAGTCACAATTCTTTCCCTTGACCTCTGAAGAAAATCTTGAAGGTTCGACCTCTCTGCTCCCAATTTTTATTTGCACCAACACTTTGCTCGTTGGTGGCTCAGTCTCCGTACTACGACCCTCAGCCAACCTCCAAAGATCAGTGTAGTCAGAGACAACCACTAGAACCACATACTACAGAAAATATTGCATAGTCCTTTTTCAGTGGTTTCACTCCCTCCACATAACAAGGGAATTTTAAAAAGAGACATTGTCATACAGTTCTGTCAAGCACAGTAGGAGATTAAAAGCTAGTCCTTCACCCCTCACTGAAAATAAAGTTCAGCGATCTGAACATAAATCCACTAAACAGTCAAAAAGACAAATACAAACAACCCAAGTTCTGAATTCCAAGCCAAGTGTCCTGTGTGATAAAGCTTGAAAACTGTTTCAACATATGTCAGACATTGCTGAGCTTCTGAAGAGGTAACCCTTATGGTACGGTATGGTATAGTTCTGTAATATTCCATCCCTCATCTCTCTGTCTTAACCACTCCTGCAAGAAAAGATCACTTTTTCTTTACAAGATTGTTTATGCCAGCTACTACTGACAGATGGAATCTCCCCAGGCCAATTATGATTTCTCCTTTATATCACCTGTAGCAGTAGGGCATACAGGTATAACTCAGCAAGGGACTCCCAGACCCCAATCCAGACAGGTATTCAATATTAACATAAACTTTTGACTTCTATCAGGGAAGTTAAACGAGTACTGGCTTTCAGAGGGTGAAAATTCCTCCACTAGTCTTTATCAAAAACACACAAGCTGCAGCACATCAAAAATGGAAACATTTCTTCCTTATCAGTTGTGCCAAGATGTTTCAAACCAGCTGTGCAGAAAACTGCCACAACAACAACAGGAAACGGAAGCTGCTGCGTGCCCTTCATTGAATCCTTAAGACTCCAGTAGACCTGTGATGAAGCAAACTGGTCACTCAGTCCTCTCTGCCAGACACCCCAAACATAAAGCATTTTCAAATACATGCACAGTTCAGTTTATTAGTGCAAGAACTGTGAGATAATCTAATGTGGGACCTCAAACTAACATCATGAAACAAGTTGTAAAAAAGCGTGATTCAAAACACTGTGAATCCAGCCCAGATTGGAATTGAAACAGCAGCTGTGGTAGTTTTCAGTAAAGCTGTGCAGATCGTGTATTCCTTTCTTTTGTTATCCTGTAATGCAAGCTGCCATAGCATTGCACCTTTGATTATCCTTCTTCTTCTGTTGTTAGCACTGCTATGCACAATAGGTTGCCAGGTTGTGATTCATCAGCCTTGGAGGTGACTAGCAAATCCACCCAATCCAATATGTCTCAATTCAAAACTTCAATGAACAAACACAGCAGAGAAATGGCTTAGAAATTTGAAACAATTGTGTAAAACATACCACAGAAGCACTTTCTTCTGTCTTTCTTTTCTTTTGGTCGGGCAGAGGCTGATCTGTATGCCAAAGGCCCCTTTCTGTGCAGCAGCACCCAAGATGATCTGGCTGCAAGCTAACAAGATGATTGCAAGGGAAAGTGTTAGATTCCTCTTTTGACTAAATGGAAAGGTTGCATGCATTTTCCACCATGGTTTGTTTATAATGTAAACAATGGCTTACGCGTTGCTCTTCACTGAAAATAGTCCAGCTGCCCCCAATCTGGCATTGATTTTCAGTTCATATTTTGCAGTTTTAAAATACTTTCTTGGCAGGAAAGTTTGAAATTTTAGCCTCTCATATTAAAATCTGCAACTGGACTTGAGTGTGGAAACATTTTTCCACATCTTCAGTCTGCTCCATTTTAGGAAGGTCCACTTTGGTCCTGGATGCATGAGAATGTTGCATTTGAGCCACCAGCATCTGTGAAGTGCCCGTGGATTCAGCAGCATCATTCTTCTGAAGCCATCTTGGCATGTCAGGAAAGCCTCTGGCTTGCTCTGGCAATATGCATCTTTGTGATTGCTCTCCAAGTTTATGAGCAAATTATCACATTGTGCAGTTTGGGATTCTGTATAATTCCTTGTTTACATATCGCAAATATTTTCAATTCTTAAGATATTTAAACCTTAATTTTTTCACACTTTTGCCTAGTCAATAAAATTAAAACACAAAAGCAAAAAAAAATTACATCTCTCATGCTAATGATTACTAAAGTTGCTAATACTCTGAATGTAAGTGCACAATTAGAATCTCCTGAAACACAGCCGTAAAGGTTTGAAGTGGCAGATTTGTCTCCTCTTTGATGTCGAAGTCAATATGGATTTCAGACATTCAGTGTAAATTATTACTTTTTAAAACAGTATCTCTCGTTTATAGCTGTGAACAATAAAGTTCCAGACACGTGCACACCACTACACCAAATTATACTGCTGTGAGGAAAATACACTAAAAATATATCTGGAAATCATTGTGCTATAATACTATCCTGTTTCCCTCCCTCAAGACACAATGCCAGGCTGAATTGGAGTAAAATGAATTTGTTTACATGAAGTTTGGACATGATACAGTTCAAAGACCCAGTGACAGAGTCCTGAAAAATCTCAGAGAAGATATTATATTTCTGGTTCAAACATAATGGTGGTACGATGTCTCAGTCTTCTCATAAAATACTCTGTTTGTGTATATCTTCTTGAAAAGCCACTACACTGCCACACCAAAGAGTAGCTATTAAAACTGGAGCCTTGAGGAGTGTTGTATTGCAGTTATGATAGAAATAACCATTAATTTCTGTCCCAATATGTGTACTACTATCACACTTTATAAGCACCAAATAAAACAGCTGCTAAAGGCATCCTGCCCTGACAGCAGTGAAAGGGGAAGAGGCAAGGTTTACCCATCACTACATCATTATTTTGGATTTTTCTTGAGTCTGTAAATGAGCATATAGGTAGTTTTCTGATCCAGAGCTGATTGATGCTTACTGAGATTTCTGTTGGCTCCATTAATCTCTACATATAGCCCTTAAGACAGAGGAAGTTTTGCCAGAAGCTGAGAACCTTGTTGGGCTTTTTTCTCCTCTCTCTTGCTCACTCTCCAAGGCCAGCTCTGCAGTAGCCAACTGAAATAGACTGAAAGCCTGAGTTCAGTTTCTAGCTGATGTAATTTTTGATTTGGGTGGATTTCCAGCAGCAGAGGACTTTGTCCCACTACCCCATTCAACAAGAGCTTTGAAACAGTATTGCCTCCTTCAATCTCACAAAGTGCAAATGACTTCATTCAATAAATGTAAACAGGGTAAAGAACAAGTTTCAATACCAACTGCCTCAAACCAGAGCAGGGCTCAGACTCAGTTTAGAACTGTGTTTAGAAGCACTACCTGCATGTTGACTCACCCGCTGGAATGGACCTGGCTTGTGAGGCAACAGGCTCAGACATGGGAAAACTCAGGAGCCCACACTCCACTCCTGCTCTCACAGACACTGAGGAGGCCTGTGCAGCCCGGCCATGAGGTTTTGCCCCCATGCTTGGGCACTGGTGCCAAAAACAGTGTTTCGCCATGCAAAGGACTAAAATTTCTGCTGGGTGGGTGATACTGATAACACAGGCTTCTCCATCACAGACTGATGCCAAGAAACATCTCACCCTTAAGCAGAGACAACCTCAAAAGGTTGTAGCTTGATTTTACTTCCATCATGAGATGGACTGGAAATTTAGTTGATGAAATGCTCAAGATGTAAAATAAGGTTTCAGTCTGGGTCAGCCACATAATAGGAAAACAAGGATAATTAAGCACTTACAAAAAAGCTTGTCAAGTTTTATTTCCTTCTACCAATAGCAGCCAGGGAGGTTTGAATCTTGCTTGCACGCAGAGTCTGGAGAGAAAGTAGGATGGAAAGGTTCCATGTTGGCCTGTCTTTCTCACCATGCAGAAAATCAGTAAAGGATCATTCAATTCCCGTCTCTTTGAAACCATTGTACTGTGCCAGGCAGTTATACTGGTGCTTACCAGCGTAAGCACCAAGAAATACAGTAAAAGAACCCTATGGGACACTACATATTCCACGATATTTATGGATGCTTTCCCATAAATACCAGATAGACAGTTGAATTCTATGCTGATTATATGCATTGGTTTTAGCTTACTCCCTCCTTCTTCACTCCATTCTTGTCCCACTCCTGTTACACTCTAAAGTCTGTCTGACAACTTCCATTCCATCTCTGTTTTTCTTCTTCAAACTTTCTGTGCATAATTGGATTACTATTTTTTCAAGCATTTGAGTACTTTTTCTGTTCTCTTTTCTCATCCTGTTGTAGTTCCCTAGATTTGGTTTCATTCTCATAGTTCATCAGCATTTAATTTCTTAGTTGGCATTTTTCCTTGCATCTCTCTCTGTTTCTTCTCATCATCTCACTTATTCAATGATACACACTCCCCCAAAGGCTATTTCCTCATTCTGGGTTTTAGTCCAATATCTTTCTCCTACATCATCCCCCATCACAGTGAGACACTCAGAAGTTTTAAAGAGGTACCTTTACTTCAAAATTACATCATATCTGCATTTAAAATTCCACAAAGTACCACCTCTTCTAATAACAAAGAAAAGAAAAAAAGGATAAAAGTTTCTTTTTAATGGAAATGATACTATTTTAACTGCACCAGATTCCTTGGAAAGTATAACCAGCTAATATTTGTGAAATGCTTCCAGCATTAAGAGAGCATGCCAAAAGTGAAAAGCGTGGGTTGAGCATGAACATATTTGGAGATACCCTGTAATAATTACAAATGCTGGATGCTGACCTGCTTATTGGAATAGTTACTGTAAGATAAATTTGTTTTATATATTAGTTGGAAGAAACAGCTAGGAGAGGAGAAAATAGGGACAGATAAGTCTCTTTTCTCTAGAAGAGGGAAGATAATGTGGTAAGAATAAGCCTGGACAGCGAGAGAGAGTAGAGGTTTTAACAGCAGCAGGTTCTCAAATAAGAGAACTATCCTGGGAACAAGACCAAGGCAAAGGCACCCTTCCTTTGGATGACTGAAGAAGAAAAGCCTGGACAGCCAGCCTGGTTCTGGTCAAGACCCTTGTGTAGTTACCCAGAGCAAAAACTTCAGTCAAGTAGTAGCCATTGAGTCAAAGCTAAGAGAATGTGTCTCACAGGACCAGAGGGTTGTTTTGAACTGACTTTTGTGGTTTGCATCTGAGGCAATTAAAGAGCAAAATCTCATAACTTCAGTTGACTTATTCCTCTGAATATTTCAAATATTCCAAAGTTCCCTAAAGTAGTTTTGACATTGTCTTGAAGCTTTCTTATTAGTGTAGGATGGCCAGTGTCTTTCCTACATTATATTTCCCTTAAGCTCAGGCAAAGAATTTCAGTGTCCATGCCAATGTTCCCTTTCCATGGACAGAGCATTAAGACAATACCAAAAAGAAATCAGCTTTTGGAAAAAAACATCTCTTGCAAAATTATTGCTAAAGAATAGTTAATAGAGTGCAGAAAAGTCATGTAAGCATACTCCAGCCAGAGTAATGCATATTTTTCAGATTTATAATGCCTTCTCTGACGAACCTTAAAACTCTTGGTTCTCCATTAGTATCCAGCCTTTGAGTCAGCAATCAAGGGGGAATAATTCAGAACTGACATCACAGGCAACTTCACAGTTTAATGTCAATGGATGACAGGGAAAAGAGAGGCTTGCATCAGGTTTTCATCAAACTGTGTTTAGAACTTATCATGGGTTTCTAAACATAGGTCTGACCAGTCTCACACTTGGCACGAAGTGCAGCCTTTCACAGTCTGCTCTGGAAAGGATTTTTGTGACTTGATTTCTTCCTTGTCAGATGCTATAACCATTTTTAGGTAACTAATGAATATTTTTACCCGACCTTCTGATCTCCAAGTGTGTTACACCCCAAAAAATAGTACAATAGAGGACAGCATGTCGCAAAATAGATGATTTCACTGAAAATCAGAATCCTAAGCCAAATTTCACCGTAGATAAAGTTCTGCAATACGTCAAAAAGATCAGGTAGACAGGCACCAGTATCATTAATTTCACCACTACTGCCTTTTCTCCATCAAATGGACCACTGAGGACAGTAAACTGGTGTGTGTAAGCACACGTTTTGTGTGTGTTAACTGAAGTGTTTGTCAACAAATCACATTTCTCTTTCCATAGATGGTGTTTGGTCAGCCATCTTGAGCTATTCTACAAGAATTAGTATCAGATGAATGGTTTGCTTTTGCATCTCCATCCATGCCAGACTGAAATGGATCAAGAAGATTCACATTAGAAAGACAGTTTCGTTCAGCAGATCTAGTGTACAGATTTTAGTTCATTGTATCAAAACTTCCTTGAGTATATCTTGGATCCAGAACCATTCTGAGTACTTCTAGGTTTTGGAACTATTTTCATCTAGGATTTTACTTGTAGATTATGACTAATAAGAGTGTTCGTACCCAGTACCTGCCCTTTGGTATGCAGATGTGAATGTCACTGGTGCCAGCTGAAGTTTCATCCACGTTTCAAACAACCAAGTGTGAGCTCTGTCCATTGAAATCCCTTGGCAATGTTAAGTAACAACATTAAACTGGTAGACAGCTCAGGTCCAGAATAAAGGTTTGAAGCGTGTATAAACTGCTTTTTATTCCACAGTACAAAGAACATATTTCTTTTCCAGAGCGGTAAGTATAATCCTATCTCCTATTTAAAGCATGCAGTTTATTATCCCACTTTTCCACTTACATTTTTCTATACGGTCTCCTAATCCATTTCACTGAAAAGGGGATTTAGCAAGTGTAGCACATATCAGATTTCCTGATAGACAGATGGATTTTCTGGTTTTTTCTTTCATTAGTGAATGCAAAGCTATTTCTTTTTGAAACCTTTCATAAGTGGGAGCTGAATGAAGAGATTTTTTTTTTTTAACTACTGTACAAGAACCCTGTGTCTACAAGTGTATTGGAGAAAGATCAGAGAAATATTCATGTAGTGTCATGCATATGTACAAAATTTCTAATTGATTAATCACACATTATGCAAACCTGTCAAACATCGTGTTAAAACGTATCTCAGGGTTTCAAAAATTATGAATTATTATTAATCCTGCTGAGATTCCCAAAGCAGGTAAAAGATGACTGAATTAATCTTCATGACGATTATATAAAACAGGCTGCATATCCCTTTGAAAGACAAGAATCATTGTTATTTCAAGGACTTCTCAGTTAGAATCTTCACTTATAAACTTCCTAGTATGGAGTTTTAAGAAGTATCGAGAAGTTAGAGATTGCAATATGTCAGAAAGACGTTGTCCCCAGGCAAGGAAAGAAGCAGCCTTTGTGACTACCTGAACAGGCACTCAAAAAAACCTGACAGAATTGAAGTATTGACCTAGGTGGGTTTTCCAATATCAGGCAAGGGCCCTGACACAGTTCAGCTGAGAGGTCTGGCCATCCAACTCCACAACTTAATCATGAAAACACCGTTTAGACTATCCTACACTATATTCCAGGGCTCAGAAACCTCCATATTGGTCACACCTTCCTTGCAATTGTTCCTGCAAACATTACATAGTCTTTTATTGCAAACTACTATTGTTTACCATATACCTGCATTCTCCTCCTTCTTTACACACGGTCTTCTTGATTCTTAAAATAGTTGCACTGCAACTTCATTACCTGGTCACTGACAGAAAACTTTTCAGATCCATACCCTAAGAAACAAAGGACTGAAACTTGCTTCTCTTTGGCCTCAAGGGGCTGCCTCTGCACATGTGGAAGTAGGGAATGGAAACAGCAGTCTCCAGAGGAGTCTTGCCAGTCCAATTCTGCCGCCTTTGGCAGTTTCAGCTGTCGGGCAACTAAGGTAGAGGGAAGACAAAAGACAGTTGGAAGAATGTATTTCAACTCTCCTTAAAAATTTCCTGTGATTCAGGGAAGTTGTCTGAGCTGCAAAGCTAGAGCTCATAAATCCTCAGCCACACTTGCAAGTGACTTCTGTAATTCTGACCTCTTTAGGATGGTCAATAAACAGCAGCATATCTGACAGCTTTGTCAGGAGAAACCAATCCTTCAGTCTTTTCACAAGATAATTTCAGTCAGTGAGAGTAGACCTGAGATCTGTACAGAACCACAGCAAATCTCCCATTTGGCCACAGTTGGGAAGCATCTGCATATGGAGCTCTCTAACACCAGGATGGTCTGCTGTCCCTGGGCTGTAACTCGTAACAAAAATATTCACAAGGCTGAAAGGCCCTGGAGGCATACTGCATATCTTAAAAAGCTCAAAATGGGGGAACTCCGGGGGAAATAATTTGGCAAGACGTGAGAGTGGTTCTCCAGGTGTTCTCCACAGCTCACTGAGCAGACTCCTGTGTCCCAGCACAGTTAGGGAACTGTGTTTCAGATACCCTAGGCTTCCTTCCTCCCCACAGTCCTGCTTCCAGAAACACAAGGCACTTCCCACGAGGACCCGCTCAGGAACAGCTCGAATGCAACAGAAGTTTCAAAAGCTGTAATTTAGCTACATCTGCTCTTGTAGCCCGTGCACAAAAAGGGGGTTCTGGTGATTCAAATGGAATGACTGAGTGCGAATGATTTTTTGTTTCTTCATCAGGAGGTGTCACATCCCGTTCCCCAGATGACCCAAGCAAGGGGTCCTCCCCACAAGCAGCTCAAGTTTTGCGACATGTTCTAGGAGAAGGGCTGCTGCACCTCAGGGTGTGGGCAGCTCCCCTGTGTGCTACGCAGCAGAGGAAGTATTTCCACTTTCAGCTCTAGTCAGCGCAGCAGCTGAGCTGGAAGAAAGCCACACACCTACAGATGTGCAGGGAGAATATTCAAAGAGCAAAAGAAAAGCCAAAAGCAACTTATATTTCTGATAATATTGTGCTTGTGGAGTGTCTGATTAATGACCTCAGAAGTTTCAGAGCAGAGAGAGTTCAGGACAAGCTTAATTTAAATGTAGTTCACAGTTCAACATAATTAATAGTAAATAATGAAAAGACTCCTGGTCTGAAATTCAGGGACTTGGACTGCTTTTGCATCACATCACTGAATCACCTGTTTGTAATTTGAAGACTAACAACCTGATGACATTTTGATGTCTCTGTAGTTATCTGGGGACTTTTTATAGCTCTCAGGAATTCTGCCTAACCTTTTTCTCTAGTTTTCTTTTAGCTCTGCTAGCTTTCTTCAGCAGAAAGATATTCTGCTTGAGTATATTCTTGAGCCTCTCCTTCAGCAAAAGCTTTAACACTTGCTCTGAAACAAGATGATACTGAAAGGCTTTGCCTTACAACTTGCACATGATCTTTATTTGAGCATCAAAACTAATTTTCAGGTGAATTTTCAGATTATGTCAGATGATACACATTGTCCAGTTTTAGTTTACACTAAAAATCTCTAAGCATTTCTTTCTGGAAGAGATTTTCTACTTGAGAAGAAGAGTTTGGGGTTGATGAGCCTATTTCTTTATCTATTTTTTTAAATTTTTACTCTTTGATGACTTGCAAAGCTGCTAACTGGAATTTTTTCCATAGCTTTTGGGGAAGGAAATAGGAAGAAACCCACACTGGATTGGAGCCTATATTACTCAGGCCTAAGTTTTAGCATGCAGCATTTGCATTATCAAATTACACGTCCCACAGAGCATAGTTTGAGACTGCCATGGCAGGCTAGAATACCAGAATTTAGCAGAATGGGGCAAAGGGAATGGCTATATGAAAACCACAGAAGTAAAGCTCTATGGGAAACTGGACTGCACAAAGACTTACACAGTGTGTTTTAACTCTAGGTTACTAACCTACCTTTGGCTTCCAAATAATTAAAATGTATTGTAATTATCCTCATTTACTATACCCTCTAATTTAAAAAACGTCCAGCTTCAAGATGCTGATATAATGAGCATAGAGTGTGATGGACATGTGCTACTTTGTTTCCTGGTACCCTGGAGGAATTAATATGTGTTTACACTCATTTTTGCCCAGCTTGGTTCTTATTCCACTTCCTCTGTGGTTGACTTGCTCTGTGCCTGTGACGACAACCAATGATAAAGACAGACTACACACAATTCAGCTGGAGACTTAGAGAGTTAAAAACAGTAGGAATGCACACCATAAAACCGGTTTCTGGGAAGGGTGTTCACATAACCCCATCCCTGTCTTTCTCTCCTCTCCTCATTTCCCTGGGGAACAATTATGTTTAAGAGTAATCCTGTCTTAGCATATTTGATCAAGGAAAATTAAATTAGCTGCTTGTCTGGCTACAGTTTCTAATTCTAATGAAATTCTTAACAAAGGCTTCTAGAATCTCTTCACACATCTTGTTAACTAAAAGTCCATGGTTTATAACTGCTAACCACAAGAGTCAAGAAGTTCCAATTAGCAGAAATGCCTTATCCAGAGAATATACACAACTGAAATATTAGACACAGATAATTACTACAGTGGCTTATGTTAAGACAGAGGCTTCCTATACTACAGACATACAAATGGGGTAGTATTTCTTCTCATGGCTTTTTGCCTTGGCACAGCTCTAGTTTATGAGGGAATGGGATGGGTGGACAGAGGCTTACAAAAGGCCCTAGCAATTAAGCCAGTGGTCTGGACAGAAGCGAATAATGTGATGAACTAGCCTTTGGACTGTCCTTATCCCTACTATGCAAAAAGAGACCTCAGAAAAAAAAAATTGCCCAAAGATTTTAATAAAACATAGTTTGCACAAATCTAACATCAGAAAGGCAAGAACGCTGAAGAACAAATATAGAGATCCTGTAGGCTAGAAAAAAATAGCAGTGTTTGTAGGACTGCTAGGCTGTATGCCAGCATTAAGCCAGGCCATGTCATAAGTAAAACAAGAAACTGGGACAGACCCAAAGCGCACCAAAGTCATGGTCAATATTTTGCTGATTTCAAGGTAATAGGGCTAATGTAATAGTGCCCTCCTTAATGAAATTATAGTTTTGCTAGAACACCAGTCTTTTACCACCAATTTATCCACCTATATTGATTTTTTTAAAAACATAAAGCATAAATATGTATGAATAAATATATTGTCAAATACTGTATACTGATAAATACTAAATATAAATATATATACTAAATATAGATATATTTTTATATATCTACGCATACATATAAAAATATACATACTAAATACAAATGTAAAATAGAAATACCTCAGTCTGTTTGGTCTGAAGGCATCATAGCATGTCTAAGAAGAATAGCTTGTTGGTTTTTTCCCCAAGATAGCAGAAATATGCTACACTGAATTATGCTACAGAAATACACGGCAATTTTGGTACCTGTATAAGACTAGAAAACCAGGACCAATAATCTAATATTGCCCACTGGAAGGTCAAGCAAAGTAACCCGGCTCCTAGATCTGAGTAAAGTAGTGCCTGCGGTGTGGTGTTGGGGTTTAGGAGTGCTCAAGGGTTTCTGTACCCAGTTGCTTAAGGGGCTTAAGAATTACCTTAAGTATTCTAGTATTCAAAATTAACAGGAAAAAAAAGCATAATCAAGGGTTTAATTTTGATTCAAATTGCTTATGCATGCATGCTGATCTCATTTGACTCACCAGTAATTAGGTATAAGAAATGTCAAGGTAAGCTAAACAAAAGTAAAATACTATCTGTGCTATTCTTCTTGGACTTGCAATCTATATTCACAGACTAAGTTGAAAACCAACTAAATGAACACATCTGCCAAGCTTACATTTTCCAGTGATAGCAGTTTTTATGTTGTGAAACGTGTTTGATGTGTTCATGTTACAAAGACCAGTTTCCAATTTTTTTTAATGTGTAAGCTGACCTTTTTCCTGATGGCTCTGTGCTGGCCAAGATATATTTCATTTAATATTGGCTAAAGCTAGAGGCAAAATGGTAAAATTCTCTAGCGGTTTTATATGTACATTGGAAAGAAAATACCGTGAGTGTTGTATGAAGAAAGGGACCAGAACATTTAGCCACATTTTATTTCTTCTCTAGATGTCACATACATTGCTATAGGTCACTTTGGTCAATAGCTAGGTAGGAAAGACCATGTTGTTTCAGACAAATCCATTTGGCCTTTGAGAGCTCCAAGGGAAGGTTATCAGTCACATGAGGTGAGAATACAGACTCAGGGCCAGAGTCAGCACTGGTGCATAATGCAAATCTATCTATAAGCACATCTGTAATCATTTGTGCCTCTATGATTCTTCCATGTGGAGGAATCAAAATATCCAAATGTATTCCCTTTGAAATTGATTCCAGACAGTCTTACTTACCTTCAAGGTACAATATCAGGTTCCTCACGATGATAACAGTAACATGCCTAGTAGGGTGACAAGCGATGTTTAGCTGGACAAGGCCTGACTAGAGAAAGGAGAAGGCACTTGAACTTCAACCCTTCTCTTGCAGTGGCTTTTTTTTTGTTGTTTCTCTGGGTGTTCTCGTTGGTAGCCACCCAGCCATGAGCAGCCCACCATTCCCAACATCTTACTCTTCCCTCCCAGATTTGGTGTCCAGTAGCTGGGATTGAATTTCAGAATTGAAACTTCAGCAGAAGAGCTGAGAAGGAACACACAGATTTTTTTATACCTCTGCCAAGCACAGTGAGGCTGGCCTGGCAAAGGTCAAACACCCCTTCACAGGCGAAGAAGTGAAGAAATAGTCTTTAATTTTTATTTTTGTTGAGAATACACCACCTGTATTACTTGTGTGAATTAAGAGACTTAAATTATTAAATATCCTCTGTCCAATCATCATCCCAGTAACTTCCTTCTAGTCAGAAACTGGATTGAATGTGCAATTGGCATCTTTCTGGAAGAATTGCACTTTATATACTATTTGTTTACAGTCATGACAGCTTATTTTTCCCCTTAACCTCTCAAAATCTGACAAGGTTTAAAAGCTTATAGTTGACAGGTTGCTATAAACCAACAAAATTTAATTAAGTCAAAAACAGGGCATATGATTAATGACGTGCTGTCATTAAATACCCAGAATGATCTCATATATTTGCCATTCCAGCCATATTAAGATCAGTAATAAAATACTCTCATTAGATCATAAAGGATAAACAATAGCCTGAGATTAAAGTGCTTTAATCCTCTCGCAGTACAGCAACAGCAGCACTTAAGTTTAAGGTCATCGGCTCTCATGAGGCTTGATATAATATTTATATAAGTAAATACATCAGAGAGTACTGTTAGTAGTGGTTATACAGAGTATTCAGTAGGATTTTCCCTGACAAATGCTGAAATGAAGATATATTCACTTATTCTTGGAACACGTGGGACACATGGACTTGTCCAAAATTCAGCAGAATTCAGCAGGCAAATCACAGAAGTGATCATGGAGTCATGTTAGACAGTGATGCCAACAACTTAGGGGTTAAACTCTAGCAAGGTGTATCAAGATGCCAGATCAGTACAAACTTTAATTGACAGATGTTCTTCATCTCTGACCCACACCTCCCACAAATAATGCCCTGATAAATATCGGAGAGACACCTTGGTTCTCACACCGGCAGCATTAACAGTGATGTTTAATTTCTCTTAACAAAGCCCGAAAGTCAGGATGCAGGACAGAGCCTGAGGGGCAAGTGTCACCTTGTTCCAATTGTCTTTCAAGTTCCCCAGCTGAAGCGTTGAGGGCTGGAGCAACAGAGATGCTGAGGAGAATGGGCACAAGAAAAGCAGGAAAATTGAGAGCTGCAAGTCTTCATCAGAGAGCGAGTAGGAATGGTGATTGTAGGTCAAAGACAGCTAAAATGGCAAATGTGCAAGGGCTGAGACCAAAACAACAAGAACACAGGAAATAGTAAAGGCAGCAAATATATCAGAAGAGGCAAAAGCTGGCCACAGAAAAAGGAACAGGGTGTGAGTCACAAACTGGTTCTCTGAGACCAAAAACCAGATACGAGGAAGGAGGAAGACAAATGGTGAGAAAACAATTCCAAAAACAAAGAAGGAAGAAATAAAAAGGAAATACATTTTAGACGTGTAATTTTAAAAACATTCAGATTTTTAAGAAAACAGTTAATTGACTGTTACAAGTAAAATTTCTCCACTGCAAACATCAGAAGTGGAGATACTTTGTAGAACTGGTAAAAAAGCTTCATGATTGTGCCAGTTTGATAAATTATGTGACTTGCACATAATAGACATGAGGGAAATGGGCAATAAAATTCTCTCCAAAAGTCAAAATATTCCATTTCAATAGTTTTATGGGATAAATGCTTTTTTAATGTTCAAAACATCTTTTTAAAATGTCCCTCTGTTTTTCTTATTTGACCAGGAGCTATTTTTAACCTAGTTTCCTTGAGAAAATTGAGGACTTCTATTTTGGATAATCCTTCATGAGACGGATTTTACCAACTGTAAAAATAGCTCACAATTTGTCCTGCCTATGCAGCCAGAGAATAGCAGAAACCTGCATGAAACTACTTTTTTTTTCTTCTTTTAACTGCTGGTGAACTAAATGGAGTAAAAAATTTATCATTCATTCGGCTCTAATTCAGAAAATTTCCAACTGATGCTTTCTCAAGAACCCTTTTGGGCTCCTGGTGATGTTCTGATTGCGTTTGCTCAGCTGTGGTGAAGGCCCACAGATTATAAATTTTTTTTGACAAGGGGTCTCATTTATTTTCTGCTGCCTGGAGTTGCCTTAGGGCTGTACCACGTGGTATGGGAGGCCTGAAAGATTGCTAAAGCTCCCTTTCCCAGAATTGTCTCTGTTTTGTTACATAATTTAACATAAACATAGATTCCAGAACTTCTGAATGTTTGGGGGAATATTTTTCTCTGTTCAGAGTACTGAAAAGCTCTCTCATTTTGAGTTCTTAAAAACATTTTAGGTGCATAAACTGATATTACAAATGTTCCACTTCAAAATTCATCTTTATGATGTTTTTTACTGATGATTAAAATAATAAGCAATTACTTCATACTGTTGATGGCTGCTTCCAGCTTCTTGCTCTGGGAATATAACCATGCTCTACTGAACTTGGAGCCTCAGGTTCAAAGCCAGAAGCAAGAACTGTGAGAACTGCTTTAATAGCTCACCTCACAATACATTAGAGCAGGAGCTTTACCAAGACTGGATTCCTACATTTGGCCTGAGTAACTTGACAGACTGCAGTCTTGAAACAAGTCAAGAGAAAAAACAATAACTCACAAAAAAAAGAGGATGAAAGGTTTTTTTCCCCCCGTCTATTGGGGGATATACTATTTGGGTTGGGACATTTTTCTTAGGGACCTCTGCACTCTGCTCTAAAGCATAAAACTGATAAAATGTCAAGAACTCTGCTTAGCAGCAAGCAGCAATTATGAATGCGAGAAAAAAGCATAAAACAGAGACAATTGCATGAAGATTCTATAAAATAAAAATTGGCCATCACTTATTTAACAAGATGGTTTCATTATGATTAATAGAGCTACAGAGACTTTAATTACAAGAGAAAAATCTTATTTTTATGTTCTCTGTGAAAAATTTCTCTTCCAAAAATGCTGAATTTGAAAATGACCATGCTGAAAACCATGTGTTGAAGATAGGTGGTTTTTTTAAAGAAAAAGGGGAGTGGTTATGCAGATAGATCAGCTGTTATTTAGTGCTCATAGACTAGTGAACACCTTTCTGGGAAAGCTGTTGCTGCTGAAAGGCATGGCAGCAATACAGGGGGTTTCCAAGGTTTTTAGTTGTTATCAAAAAATTGTAAAGAAAGTACTGCAAAGAAAAAGATGCTAAATATTAGAAATAAATTAAATTTAAATGAAATTTTATAGGTAATAGCTCACAGCCATTGTAATTCACACTGTAGTAAACAGTGCCATGTCTCAGGAATACTCAAAAGAAATCAGATACTCAGGACCAAACAGTGACATATTTTTTCAGGTTAGTCAGTCTTCCAAATATGCTTATATGTATTCATGCATATACATACATATATTTGTATAAAGATAATTTTGCAAGAAGGAAATCCTGCAATATTGTCCACCGAATGCTTTTTGTCATACTTAACAATCTATGTCTGTGATTGCACACACTTGGAGCAACAGAGATTTGTTCCCACTGATGGTATCACTCTGTTTAATTTTCTGTTCCCTATTCAGAACAATGAATTCCAACCCATGGCTCTTATTTTTATATTTTCTAATTCCTGTACCCAGCAATATGCTTAAGTATATTGTTCTCAGTATCTTTCCAAAACTTTCTTTCACTTTCGTCTCTAAGCTTCTCTCATATCTTGTTTTCTTTTAGATTTTCTGTCAGTCCTTTCCTCTGAAAGACAAACAGCCTTCACCCAATTCCTTCTTAACACACATATTTCCTGGGAATGTGAACACTAATCTGTTGGAGACAGAGATCATTTAATATAATAAATCTGCACAACCTGAGAGATTAGATCCCTGTCTGATCATTCGCCGCATTTTATTTACGTGCCTCACTAGCAATGTTTATCGCTCTGAAAATGTGTAATCTAAGGGACTGGCCCTTAAGGTTCAAAAGGCACACAGTCAGTACAAATACTCTATAGAATACAATTATGGTCTTCATTTTAAAAAACAGTTCGTGATTTTGCGAGTCCGAATGGATGACAGTTTTCAGAACAGGTGGTCCAGCCAGCTCCACACCAACATGGATGCTTAAAACGAGGTAGTAAAAAGTTGTTAGGCATTGAAATTTCGGTCAGTACAATCATAGGAACTGCCGTTCAGCACATTAGAGAGCAAAAGGAAAAAATACCGCTCTTGACAAATATAAATAATTTCTCCATGGTATACTGAAAGGCATATTTTATCTGGAATTGCTGAAGAGTATAAATACCAAATAAGAAGAAAATTACTAAAAAGATAGACTATAATCTCATGTAACTACTGCATTTTGTTATATCTTATACTTGGACTCACATATTCAAATAAAAACATTTTTGGGGTTCGGGGGTTTTTTTGGCTAACATTTTGACTCCTAGATTTAACCCTGTATTTTATTCTGGGGAGCTATTGGGCTACTCCTAATTAAAGAGGGTAAAGGAAAAACTTGTCAATTTATGCACCTATATGTTTGGGATATGCACATAAGAATAATATATTTTCTGCCACAGACCAAATGGAAGGTTTTTTTCTTTATTACTTTCTAAGTAAGTTACCTCCAGTTTATGGAGAAGTAAACATGACATGTCCATATAAGAGATTTCATTGGATACCCTAAATGCATCCATTTCCTCAAATAATTCTTTTTCAGCTTCACAATAATTTTCCTGTTAAAATCATAACCAGACATAAGAACACATTGGGAAGCACTATCAAGCATAACTATTGCAAAGTCGGTGGAGTAGTTGGTGTTTGCCTCAAAAAATGCTGACAAGTTCCATGATCAAGGGCTCCATAACTCACTCCCCAGTGCTTTGCCACTGCTAATGCTGCTGGAACTGTGGTGCCACACATCCTTTTACTATCCATGGAGAAAGCTCATCCAGCAGATTTGGATGATTTACACACTCAGACATGGCACTCCAAAATAATAAGCTATAAAAGTAATTCATTTATCACTGTGACAACTCTGTCTGTGAAATTTTAAAAAAAACCTCAATAATGGTGGTGGTTATTTATAGATCATCTCTAACCCACGGAAGATCAAGGCACTCTCCCCTTTTTACAAATTGATTTATAAATTGCATGTCAGAGGGATAATACCACTTAGCAGTGAAACCTCTGGAACAGCATTTCATAGAAGAGCAGTGCAGAACAGAGTGTAAGGAAGAAATAATGCACCCATTTAACAGTGGTGCCAGCACACGCTGTGCCAACTGGCACTTGCCCAGGACTCCAGAGCTAACCCCTCTAACCTTGTGAGATTACTAGAGCATCAGAAAAAATAATGCCTGATATTTCACCCAAAAGACGAGAAAAAGACTAAAAGTGCAGGTTATTGATCACAATAGAAGAAATTTTAAAACTCCTTTTTTCTTCTTACCTAGGCAAGTGTCCTTTATATCAGAACATTTCCCTTCTCTGTGTGCACACTCTCACACTGTACTCCACCACTCTACCTCAAGGTGGAAGTAGGTTTGTTTACCAAACTGGAAGTAATCCAGCAAGTACTAATACCTCTTGAATAATATTGTATTATCAGTAAAATAGATATCACTTATCTCTTGATTTCTGAATCAATAAAATTATATAAATAAAAATTATATTTTGCAGGGGATGCACAAAAAGCCTAAATTACTTAGTAACTTGAGAATAGAATATGTAATAGCTATTCACTTAATTCATTAAGCTAAAGAAACAAGAAAATATTTCCCGTCTTTCTTGTTTGTAAAAATACTCTCTTGTAATTTTTAAAACATAGGAAAAAAATGCCCAGTTTTTTATGGAAATGACTACACAGCTAGATTCTGGCTCTGTGCATTTCAGTTTTTTATGTAAGAAATTCATCACCTGAAGAAATCTGTAGGGAGCTCAAACCTTAGAATAAGCACTTCCTAGCAGTTAAATATTATATTTCTCCCACAGCGTTAAGGGAAGTACAGGGACTAAGCTGAAAACATCTGTGTTGCTCCTTGTATATGGAAGGCATAACAGCCTATGTGCAGTGCCAATAACAATATAACTGCTTCTTATTTGCCAAGCAATGCTGGCTATCATCAAAACCACACCTTCAATGGAGTAGCTGAAAGGCACAGATCCATAACTGTATTTGAGTAGATTGGGATAAGGAGGTGATTGTGCATAAAACTGTTCCTCATCATTTTATGTCCCAGATGAGGTGAAAGACAGAAACACCATACCTCATTCCCAGCTCTCTTTGACTGAGGACATGCACTGGTTTGCCTCTAGCTCCCGTGCCAGATCTGTCAAAGTCAGTGCTAATGGAATGTGATCTCTTTCCTTCTTCTTGCCTACACAGCTGTTTGATTAGAAGACTTAGTGAGGAAATAGATCACAAAGACCAAGTACGCTCATCTCTACCTGTGTGCCATTAACAATATGCTTCAAGCCAGGCTCTAAGGATTTCTTGTTGGTGGCAAAGAAGCCTACATAAAGTAGATAAACCAAACAAGCTCTTTTTCATCTACTGTCTAGTACCAACATCATAAACAAATATTCAGCAACTCAAGTTCTCCACTGATGAAGCTCTTCTCGCTGTGATCCCCAAAAATGTTCAATCATCCAGCATCCAGGTGCTGCATACTGCTAATTTTGCCTTTAAATTCCTCCCAGAAGGAACAAAACACTAATTAACTCCATGAGTTCCAGAGCTCATTCTTCGTTTAACGCCAGGAAGGATGTAACACAGCAAAGCTGGGACCAGCTTGACTTTCATGAAAGCCAGACCCCCAATAGCAGCTGTGGTTTTTCCACCCCTCAGGGCTGACATTATCCTGCTGAGGTCTGTACCTACAATACCCAAAACAACTCATTTAAAAATGGCATGATGTGCAGCGGCAGAAAACAAATTACCTGGTGATGGTGGAGGCCAGCAAGCAATGTTTTATCAACTAGACAGTAACACCAGTGACTGCACATCAGCATTGTTAAGTACTCACTACTCATACTAGCCAATCCCACATAAATGCATGAACAATGTAGCTTTTATATGCACCTTTTCTTTATTTCCAGGCTTGATCTTCCTTTTCACAGAATCCCAGAATATTCTGGGCTTGATGAGACTGAACAGGAGTATCGGCTCCAGCTCTTTAGTAAACAGCCCTTACAGAGATCAAATCCATGACCTTGGCATTATTGGCACCATGCTCTAACCAACTGAGCTAATCTCTTTTATCTTAGCCTTAATTACCCTTCCTTTTCCTCTTTTAGCTGGGCTAAGATTTCCCTTCTATCCTGTTTTCCTCCCGTCTTGCCTTAGGAAACACCTCTTTGTATTCCCTCCTAATAATTTGTTATAACATTAAGCTGAACTTCCAAAACTTGAAACCTTAAAATGTCTAGGATTGGATATTTGCACAAGCATCTAAACAATAGATCTTCATCAGTAACTTCTGTATTTTAATCTCCTGGGTCTGCAAAACTGTGCTGGAAATTTTGCAAGAGTTGTCTTTCAAATTTAATTTCTGGTACTTCCTTTTTTTGTGGTTTTTTTGCATTAAGATGGAGAGAAAACTTCAGTGTAACACTTATTTCAGTGCATCATTATTTTACTTCTGCTTCTGATCAACACCAGAGAATATGTAAGGGCAGACAAGGATATATAGTGACAGCATAGGTAAGGAAGAGAAGAGTTCAATCAAATTTTCAGGAGCTTCAGAGAAGATCTAGTTCACATTCTTAAAACTACTGTTAAAATTGATTTTTTGCCCACCAAATCTTCCTTATATAGTTGTTTCCAACGTCACTTTTTTGTGTAGGCTGTGTGACTGTCCGCTACTACCAAAGGATTCCTTTGACAAGCAATCAGCACTTGAAAGTAGCATTCAGAGTTGGAGGGCAGACAATAAGAATAAGAAGCCAAAGCCAAGACCAAATCTGAGATAAAACTTAGCCATGCCAGAAGGTATCAGAGGGACATAGCCTATGCCCCTTGGAACAGCATCCAATTGAGCCGCAGGATAAATCTGTTGCACTGAAACACCTGAGTACATGTGCCCCATTGTTTTCTCCTCTGTGGACTGTGGAAGATCTTTTTCCTTCTCTACCCCAAGAGAAAAAAATCGCAGGTGAAATTTAGTAGCTGTATCTTCACTAAGCAGTGTAACATGGGCTCTCATGTACAGTAACTCAAATACTCATGTATAACTCATAGTAAGTGTTATTTCCATCGCTTTTGGGACTGTAAATCTTACCTTCTCAGTTAGTGATTACACTGGAAAACCACAAGCGAACCCAGACATAAATGACATGCAATTAAAACAACCTTCTGCCTTTCTGTTTCAGTAAATATTTTGGATCAGTAAAGCCAATTAGACGAAACTATCTGACGGAAATTTGGGAAAAATTCCTTCTTGAAAACGTGGTAATCCCTGTGATAAACAGAGGTATGTTTAGAAAAGGTGTCTCAGGAATTTCTATTGATGTGCAATTGGGACATTTGTGTCTTAACAAGAAAAGCAGACATCACAAAATTTCTGGTTTGTTTATTTAGAGCTAAGTGGAAAGAACACATTAAAATGAAGGTGAACAGCATCCAGTGGTGACAGAAGCAATTTGCCAAGTGTGATAAATATGCCAATGTTACTAGACACAATGGCAAAGCCTGATGACAAACATCTTCTTCAGAGCTGGTACAGCGTTTAAGGCTCCCAGACTGACAGGAAAATGGGAGCAAAGGAAATGAAAGAAACTTTCACATTGAGTTTCAGTTAATTAGAAGCAGAAATTTGGGAGAGGAAGCAGTCTTACCTTTTGAAATGTCACTTGCCCCTCTTTAGATTATATTATGCCCAAAGGCTGAATAAATATTCTTTTGGCATTTGGAGTCAAATAATGACTCTGCTCCACAAATATTCTCAGTGCTGTTATATGTGCCTTAGACAAAGTTGAATATATGTGTTTATTTTTTTTCTCCAGCATCAGCAATGAAAGTAAAACGAGCATTAAGCATTTGTGGTCTATTCATTCTGGAGAGAAAAAGAAAAAAAAAAAGGAAAAAGCAGATCACACTTCTATTCTGCGATTGTAAGATTGCTAGAAGGAGCTGACTGCAAAAAGGAACCTAAAAATCCGGCAATTTATAAGAAGTGACCACTTCCCCTTTAGGGGCTGTCATCATATTCTGATTTACTGAGACTACATCAGACTAGAAATAAGCCCTCCACAGTACTTCCTCTTTGTTAGAATCACCAATAACAAAATAGTGATTTTCAGTATCCATTCTAGCCGTTATTAATACCTCAGTATTTGTAAATGCTTCATAAGCCAGAAATTCCAGGACTTGCCTCAGAATCTATTTGCGTTACCCTTTGTATCATACACACACCTTGTTTCCCCATTTCACTCTCTTAAGAATAACACTGTGCACAGTCCAACAATTTTCTTCACATGAATGCAAATAAAGAACTTATTAGAATAATAGATAGTATGTAGTGATTGCTGATTACTGACTCTTAGGGGATAGTTTGCCTGAAGTTTTAAGATCTTGCCTGTGAAATCTTGGAGGCTCTGATCTAGGAAAACATTCCTGTGTTGAAAAAATTACCATCATTTTGATGTGTTTTAGTTAAGCTGTTGGGGTTTTATCTTGATTTTAAGTTTTCCCATCTGCCTAAAAGATTTGCTATTGATCATCCTCCAAAGCTCCTTGGTTTTAAGACAACCAGTTACTTGAGTCTGCCGTTGCACCCAGCCCTGAGACCAAATGTTCATATGAGCACACAAACAGCTGTGGCAAGGGATCCCTCAGTGCTTAGTGAGTGCACTGCCCATGAAGCTGGTGTAGATCCTCAAAAAATGTCAGGAAAGCCATCACCTTCTAATAAACACTTCTAGCTAGAGAAAGACTGCTGTGACCCTCTCCTTTTAGCTTAAAGCCCAGTTCCAGCAGTGGGGACAGAGATTATCATTCTTCTAATGTAAGGCTTTTCTGGAATGTATAAATGCGTAGGTTAAAATTCCTCTACTAAAAAAAAATTACTGAATCCCAAGATTTCCATTTCATCAGGTACCCAAACCATTACTACACTGCAGATTCATATGGCCTGTACACACCCCACCCTCAAACATACTGGAAGAAAAAAGCACAGCCAGCTGATTGCCTCAAAAGTGACAACATGGGGGCCTTAGGTTTGACAGAGAAGCTCCAGCTATGGATCACAACTGGAAAAGTCCTTCTCCCTCCAGCCCAGAGTGAGAGTGAGGCAGGGAAGAAGAAAGGATTCACAGCTCATTCTCGTCTGCATGGTTTCTTACTGGCCTCTGCAGACCATGCCCATGGAGCGCTGGCTGAGCAGGTCTTGTTGATCACTGTGCTAACGAGGCAACATCCCTGCTCTCCACTTAGGGAGTGTTGACAGCTGCTGCCTCTCATCCTCACAAGGGGACAAAGATGGCTTTTGTTGTTATTTTTTCTTGGATAACTTTCTTCAGCCTACAAACTCTGTCTTGGCAGAGTGACTACCACAGCCTGGCTCTGTTCCTGGTCGCCCTCAATCACTTCCATAACAAGCATGATTTTTTTATTTTTATTTTTTTAATATTGTGAGAGGAACTGCAAATTCATTAAAAGGTATAGCTTCCTGGCACAAATTTAATTATCAATTCCATCATCTGAGATCACATCTCCTGTAACTCCAGTGCCACAACAGAAATGCTTCTGCACTCACATCTGAGGTCATGCAGAATTTGAAAGAGCTTATTTCTCATTTTACTTGCTCTAGTTTTGCAAAATTCAGACCTTCCAATCACTGCTTCAAACGGTTTGTTTTGATATAACCTTTATCTCTTATAACCTCTAAACTCCACTGTCCATCTTGTTTTTACAGCACACATCTTCTCTGACATTTGTTTTTTTATTGTTCTTTCTGAATAAGTTCCATACAGTCTTACTTGATTTTCAAATTAAAGTTAATCTGCCAGCCCTGAAAATTATTAAATTTGAATTTAGAATGTGGATACTTGGTTACTGTGATTATCTATATAAAAGGCTTTACATTCAGGTTTATAAAAAAAACCTGCAAACAAAGGTATGCCTTTTTAACAGTTCTGCAAGCTTAGTATCTTCAGATTTTTTCCTTGCATTATTTTAGTGGCAGAACAGATATTAACTCCCAGCCCAGTGTTATATCATCTCTGGAGGCCATAAAAAATCGGAGATGCAGACTTACACACACATATACATGCATTTCATATTCCCATCTCAGAACATTTACATATGATCTTTAATCAAAATATTTTACCACTGTGAACAAGTGACAGCAACATCATGAACACATTGTTTAATGAGTAAAATGTGGACACAAGCAATATAGGGATCTGTCTTAGAATATAGACAGGGAAGGAGATTAAAAATCATTATTATTGGTGGATGTTTCACTGTAGTGAATTCAAGTTTTACAGAATTAAAATCTGCTACCCATACTTAATCTGAGCCATTCCTGTGGGGTTAGTTCTGCTCTTGGAAAAGTGGAAAGACCCAAGTAATTTCCTTCCTCATGTTGGACTTACCTTCACTAAGCTCAGGTGCTCTCCCTACAGAGATGAGTGTAAAGCCATACAGGTAAGCACAGCTGGGAAAACACAAACTATCCTGAGAAAGGTCTGCTCCTGCTGCACTGCTGGGATCATCAGTGTGAGACCTGGGATGGGGTCTCAGTAGCATTTAGAGCTGGTACCCATCCACAAGTAGGGAGATGGAGAAAGTGGACCTTGCTGGTGTCCTTGGAAGTCAGAGCGTGTTGTGAAAGCAAGTCACCACATCTGTGAGAGCAGCAAATTAGAAAAAAACAGGGAGTGAGAGTTGTGCATGTAAGTTACCTGGAGCAGTAATTGGAACCATTAACTGGAAGCATCTTGACTACGGAGTCAGCGATCTCGTGGTAAGAGGGGAGCCACATCTCAGGCACTTATCTCAGCTTCCTGCTAAGGACACCTGGATCCAACAATAGTTTTTTCTCAATTTCTTAATTGTCATTAAAGTGGTTTCATGACCTATATGTAGCCTTTTTCATCTCTTCCTGTGCTCATGCTCAAGAAGAGCAGTTTGAAGTCTGTCACAACCTGGAGGGAGCTGATTTTTGTCACCCATGTTGGAAATAATTACGTGCTACATTGGCAGTATTTCTGCTCTACTTTTTCTAGATATAAATCTGGCCTTGGAAAAGGCTAGAGAGCTTAGAGAATATCTTAGATCTCTGTGGAGACCAAACAAAAAAAGGACGAGTGATTTATGTCCGGTTAATTTGTAGAGCACCTTTCAAATTTGGCTGAATTTTCAAAACACATGCTTGTGGTTTTTGCTCGAGGTCTAGTGACACCAGTCTAGTGAGCCTGGTGTTTCTTCTGCTAACACAAAGCAATAGTGAAGACACATGAGATTACAGGGCAGGCTCCACACCTTTACAGTTTCCAATGACTCTTCCCTGATCTCTCTGTCCTATAGTGGTCTCACTTAGGGCGTAAGGCAGCAGGGAGTAAGGATGGCCAGAAGAGAATGAGGTTCACTTGAACTCGACCTGTCTGTCTGAAGGACAGGCATTGAGCCAACGCTCTTCTATGCCCAAGAGACTAAGGCATCTTACACCTAATCCTTACTGTAGGTTGCACTATTTTCCTCTCAAGTGCCTCTCTTTCCTGCTCTCTCCAGCTGTAACAGAGCCCTTCTCTTGCTGACTTTTCCTCTGCCCCCTTCTCTGAGCTCCTATGTTCCAAGCCAGATTGAAAGAGGAAGTGCTGAAACAGCAGCGCACTTTTCTCACAGTATTTCTGGATGAAACGGAAGCCCCGAACACTGGAAATCTGTCCTGTTTTGCACTCTGTAAACAGCTTCTATAGCAACATAGCCAGGACCAGACAAGTTATGAATATGAGCATAAACTTGCAGACATCAGGGACTCCATGATTTATACACACTGTATTACATTTTACCTCTGTCTCTCAATTTTATAAACCATGTTTGTCTTTTGAATGAAAAATATTAAAAAGGAATAAATCTCAATCTACAATCACGTCTTTCTTTTTTTTTTTAAAGGAGGAAGAAGACCTGTCAGTTTCTTCCTCCCAAAACATGCTTTGACATCCCTGAACTCAGACCTAACAACTGTGCACCTTTTAAAAAAAAAAATTTGGTGCAAATAAGCATAGCTAGTTTATTGCCAAGGCACAAAGAGCACAGTGCAAAGAGCTACAAGCTCCAAGCTTTTATTTGTATAATTCTATTACCTCTGAGTTATGCGTTTTTTTCCAGAAGTACCATATTGCACTGATCATAGAACCATGCAATCACAGAATATGCTGAGTTGGAAGGGGTCCACCAGGATCATTGAAGTCCGACTGCTGGCCCTGTGCAGGAAACCTCAAGGATCACACCATGTGCCTGAGAATATTGTCCAAACACCTCTTGAGCTCCGTCAGGCTGGTGCTGTGACCACTTCCCTGGGGAGCCTCTTCTTCACCTCTGGGTGAAGAACCTTTTTCTGATATCAAACCTAAACCTCTCCTGACACAACTTCAGGCCATTCCCTCAGGTCCTGTCACTGGTTGCCAGAAAAAGAGGAGGGGAGTCTGCCCCTCCTCTTCTCACAAGGAAACTGTAGACTGTAATAAGGTCTCCCCTCAGTCTCCTCCAGGCTGAACAGACCAAGTGACATCAGCCGCTCCTGATACGGCTTCTCCCCTCACCATCTTTGTGGCCCTCCTCTCTAATAATTCTATATCTTGCTTATATTGTGGTGCCCAAACCTGGACACAGCTCACTCAAGGTGAGGCCACCTCAGGGCAGAGCAGAGCGGGACAATCCCTTCCCTTGCCCAGCTGGTGATGCTGTGCCTGATGCCCCCCAGGACAGGGTTAGCCCTCCTGGCTGCCAGGGCACTGCTGACTCACATTCAACTTGTCATCAACCAGGAACCTCAGGTCCCTTTCCCTGGCACTGCTCTCCAGCATCTCATTCCCCAGTCTGTCCATATATCCAGAGTTGCCCCATGCTAGGTGCAGAATCCAACACTTGTTGTCAAACTTCATATGGTTGGTGATTACCCAGCCCTCTGATTTGTTGGGGTCTCTCTGCAGGTCCTCTCTGTCTTTCAGAGCATCACCAGCTCCTCCCAAATTAGTGTCTTTGGCAAACTTACCTTCCAGTCCTGCATCCAAGTCCTCTATGAAGATGTTGAAGGGCACTGGACCAAAAATGGAGGCCTGTGGAACCCCACAAGTGATGAGTCACCAGTCTGATACAACCCCATTTACTGTAACTCTTGGCACCCTACCTGTGAGCCAGTTGCTCACCCATTGCATGATGTGTTTATCCAGCTGCATGCTGGCTGGATATTTCGTCCATGTTTTTCAATTTGTAGTCTCAGATCTTCAGTATTCCCTGCTTAACTACCATTTTGTGAAAAAAAATAGTGGTATCAGGCCACACTTTCTTTGACTCTGTGTTACGTTTACCGTGCATGAAACATATTTTTGTGACTGATGTTAATACCCATATGTCCTTTATTCAGTCAGGAAGATCGTTTCCAGCCATAGCAGTTCCATAGAGTTGTGCCACACTTTCTTCACAAGCCATGGCAGCTTTAGTCTTGCAGTCCAGTATTTACAATACAAACTTAATTGTCTTTATTAGCCATTATATTTTTCTTAACAAATTAACATTTGAAAGGCTTGGTAATTTTATTTACAGGGTCTGTTGTGGGAAAAACAACCTCCAACAAATAACTGAATTCCTCAAGCTCAATGCAATCATAATTGCTTGATACAAGGTACAGATTGCCTTTGTGTTTTCCTAAATGGGATTAATGCTTGGAGGATCCAGTAACTCCTCATTAGCAGGCAAAATGATTGAGTGCAACTGACTTCCAAATAATGGCCTTGGTCAGATTATGAGTGTGCCAGAGAAACATACACCCTAAACGACTAAAATTGTCCTTTCAGATTTCCCTTCTGTGCAGAACACGGATTTGAAGGGATAATAGAGTCTCAGCTAGCATAATTGCAGAGTAGTTTCTTACTGTCTCTGGCTAAATATCTATGTGGGCTAAGCAGAAAGGCAGAATTTGAATTTCATTTCCTGTCACTGCAGAAGAAAGCTGTAGTACTGTGGCAATTATCACAGAAGAGGGATCCTAGAGGCAGACATGCTTTTGTGGCCTGAGCAGACCTGTCCGTAAGAGCAACAGCCTGTAATGTATTTTAGAATTGCTATGGAAAGGGAAGGAAACAAAAAAAAAAATTATTTGGCACTTAAGAGAACTCACGCTGCTATTTGTTTCTTAGTGCTTCAAGCATTTTATGTCTACATGTTGAAGAAAAGCTGAGTTCTATGCTTTGATAAGGCATTATGCACATCCATTATATAAAAATGTGATGGAGCCAAACAAGGATTTGGCACTGTGTCCCTGATCTCTTTTTTTTCCAGCAGTGATTAATGATGCTACCAGGCATGTGATGCCAGGATTTTATTCAGTTTCAAACCTCTGGCCAACTCTTAGACTCAACAGTTTGAAAGCTTCCAGAAAGGTGACTGAAGAGCTCTTAGGTGAGCCTCTCAGGGCAAACGACCATGGCATTAAGTGCATGATCCAGCTCCAACTGAAGGCAATGAAAGTCCTATCACGGACAACAAATGAGACCACATCAGGCTACTGTAACAGGTTTACTTCCACTTCTTAAGCTGTAACAAACACACAGAGACCTCTAAAACTAAAATCTTAACAGCCAGAAAAATTCACCTATTACAACTTATAACAAGAATATACATGTAAAACATACTTCCTTTAGTTTAATAGTGTTGCTCTTATTAAACTAAAGGCCTTTATTTACCTTAGAAATGTGCTGTTGATTTCTTTGCTCAATATGCCATTATTCTAAAAAATAAAGGGNTGTCCTCTGCACATCACACTGTGTATATAACCAGAGCACTGCTGCTAGCACTCTGAGAGAGTCCTACGACCTCAACTGAACAAGAAGGGCAGGAAATACATTTCTTGCTCACGCAGATTTGTATTTTAAGTACTGCTACACTGTAATTGAAGTGCTTGTTTTTTACGCTCTGGTGGTTTCCAGCTGCAGAATGGAAATAATTCAGGCACTTAAAGGGGGTGAAATTATTTACCCAGCATCTTCTAACTTATTAATACAGATCAAAAGATAAGATAACTGAATGATAATAAACAAAGATATTGCATAAACAGCTTTAAAGCATTTCTTATGAAAGCACTGTGTGGTTAGACTAGACAGTGTATCTGCTTGCAGGCAGCTATGTGCTCCAAGAAATTTTATAGGTCAAAAATTAAAGGGCAAAAATAGAAAGCTATAAAATAAAACCCAAGCAAGAACACTTTCCATTTGAATAGACACTTCACCAAAAATCTGTAAGATTCAGATCAGCTGAACAAGAAAAAAATCAGGGAGCTATGTCTGGGGAAAGGAGAAACTGTCTTACAAAAATCAGAAAAAAAATCACCCCCTACCTTCACCTCTGAAAAAGATCTCAGATGGAGAACTGTTTCTTTATGTCTCACATGACTCAAAAATATTATCTTGATGTCATCCATAGACACGAAAGTTAACAGAGTGTAAATCTGTTGCACACAACTGATTTGTCTCTCATAATAGAGGGGAAAAGGCCTAAAACATGCAGCTCTTGGGTGTTAAATTCTTTCTTGTCACTTGTGACTTTCAGTTTAGTCTACTTTCTCAGTTTATCCACCACTGTAAAGTAAAGAGCTAACTGAAGGAGCGGGTAGTATCATCCAGCAGCACTACAACTGAGCCAAGTAAAAAGAAACACATCACATGAAATTTCTCTTTAGTCTTCTCTGCTCTCGGTAGTAGGACGCAGGATTTGTAATTAGCACTCTCATGTGCAGGGTTGGCTTTTCTTCTTCCCTGCCAGGGGATACAGGAAAGGTGCATCTCCCCAGAGAGAACTGTGACAGTGTACCCAGCACATGGAGCATTGTCTCCGGTGGCAGCTGCTCCTCAGGGAGGTGCAGCACAGATTTCCTCAGGGTTTATGAGGGCAGGCAAATGAGTTAAACACTTTGCCTTTTTTTTGAATGGAGAGATATTTTCATTTACCTGGGAACTTCATAACTACCTGTGAATTTTAAAATCTGGTTGACATAGTTTCAAATACTATTTAGACCTAAGTGGTTGGGTAGGTTCTCTTAGAAATTTAGACTCAGATAGAAATTTTTCAATTGAATGGTATTTTTTAATCTCCTTTGTAAATTATCTGCTTTTCTGGTTTCATTACAAATGCCAGTTAAACAGACTAATAGTCCAAGTGGAAAGAAGAGAGTGAAAAGCAAAAGGAAAAAGGTAAATAATCAGTTCAGTATCACAGAACACTTATCACTGTGTTGGCAACTTGTGAGACTTTTCACCAAAATAATCCAGTCTGTCACTACACTTTGCCCTGTTTTTCATATGTGCAGAAAATGTCTTTCAAGAGCACTTAAGATGATGAAATTCTCTCTTCTATGATTAATAACTTTCTGGAATAATAGGAGATTACAGTTAAAGAAAAAACATTTTTTCTTTTTCAGTATCCTTCTAATATTTTGCAGTGACAGAATAGTTTACTAAATCATGACCGGCAATTAAATTTTGACTGGCAATCTTAATACTTTTGTAAATACATTGGTCTTCATTTATACTCAAAAGCTAAGGAATTTATATCTAACCACATATGGTGCTATCTGACAGAATTTTTTGGAATATTTTTTAAAGTGTGGGTGGTAACGATGATTAATGCAAAAGACACAAACAGCCTTCTCGAAGTTTTTCTCTCATAGATTTAATACTTTCATGTCCAAACATGTCCACTGACGGGAAAATTGCAGTTTATGCTGGGCTATACCAAAACACAGCTACACAAGTTCTGTAGACTTGTTCTTGTTGCCCTAAGCCAGTGCCCATGGGGGAATCACTGGGAATACCAGATGTGAAGAGTGGACATGAATTCCTGTGCCTGCTGAAGAAAGCTACATTAAAGTCGGTTAAACTGTGAAGTTGTCTCCAGGACTCAGGAAGAACATGCTGGGACATGAGCAGGTAGGGACAAAGGCAGAGCTGGAAAATACAACTAATGTGCCAGTCAACTGTAAAGTGCCAGAATAGGACAGTAGGGTGAGCAGGCATGGATGTCCTTTGCAGTCACAGTCCCTGCTGCCTCAGGCATGATGCCTGGGTCTGGCTCCTATATCCGGGCTTCTTCCTGAAGGAAACCAGGGTGCAGAGCAGCAAGGCTGGTGCACTCACCCACACCAGCCACTGTGGATCATGCCCGGGTCCCAAACCCTATACGTGGCATAAGAAGACACCATACTTTTATAGAACAGAGAAAATTTATTCCCTGTTGTTTTGAGACTGGAGAAGTGAAAAGTGCACTAAAGGTTTATCCATACCTATGAAAAGCATGAGTTTAATGGGAGCTGAAAGCTTTCAACATCTTCCCAGAGGCAAGTATAAAATGCTAGTTTAGAATGCTTGGCAGAATTTGCCCAAATATAAATAAATGTGACACGGGAGGGAACTCTGTTTACCAGTTAAGATGGGCTTGTGCCTAGACTAGTCAGGCTGAGCCCTGACCTCTGAGCCATCCAGACCATTAACCTCCTGACCCACACTCTGACAGCTCCTACTCCCACCTCCGTGCCTGCAAACTCCTGTGCAATGCAGAAGCTGAGCTTCTTCCTCAGCTGAACAGCACCGCAATGGCGAACACCCCTCACTAAGGGCCGAAGTATTTGAGCACGCTAGGTCTGAACAAACATGGCTTGGCCCTATAATGCAACATAGGGAGAATACTCACATAGCAGAAGCCCAACAATGACTAGCACTGATTCTGTCTAAGCCCACTAGCCCAGGCAAGGAGCCAAAGACTCATCAGGACTAGTGTCTGGGGTCAGGATGAACTATAGATGTGTATATACATGAAATGGAATGACGCAGGCACTGGCCAGGTGGCAGGGAAGGCGGCGCCTGTGACTGGCCGGCACGCCAGCAGGATCCGTGCCTCTGTGTCCGAGCCCAGCCTGAGCTACCAGCCTCAATGCAAACAGCTCGCCTGGCAGGAGGATCTGTGCCGCTGTGTCCCAGCCCAGCCTGAGCTACCAGCCTCAATGCAAACAGCTCGCCTGGCAGGCAGAGAGCAGCCGCAGCACCAAGACAAAGAGGCGAGAGAGGCTTTGCTTGCCATTCCAGTGGCGTTTATTGGAAGGGGAGAGGGGAGCAGGGACACACACTGAAGTGAGGCAGAGGCAAAAAGCCCTGCGAGGCTAGTGACAAGGGTTTTAAAACAGACAGTAGTGTAGGCGGAGATAACACAGAGAACCAATAACTGGGGAGAACAGGGGAGGAACAGGGGGTACAACAACCAGTGGACTATAACAAGGGGAGGGTACAACAAATTGACAGGAACTGGGACCTATGGGACATCGAGTAACGCAGAACCTTCGAGAACTTATACATATGTAATACAAGAACTGACTATGTATAACCTGATTGTAAGAAAATGGGGAGGGGGGAACTTATAATTGACATCCTATTGAAAGATGGGGGATAGAGTCTGTGCCCTAGCCCGCCATCGGGCGGTGATCCTGCTTCCTTGACAGTCTGTTTCAGCTTCAGCTGCTTGTACCACTGCCACAATGGAACTAGACTTTGTCAAGGATAAACTTTTGGGCTATGCAGTGGATATGCAGCAGATTTACATTTCTGTTGGTTGGGACTGGTAATGTGCACTGAATTATACAGAAAAAATTCTGTTTCCCAGATCCTTTCTCACAGCTCTACCAACAATATTGCTCTTTATTATTATTAAAACAATTCACGGGATAGTGGTGATAATGCACTTACTCATCTAATCTGACATACTGTATAATAAGAAATGAATCAAATTTTACATAGTCATTAACCTAAGGCCACCGCCCATCCTAGCTTGAGTAAGACAATCCTGATTTTGGTGGGAAATATCTTCAGGGCAGAGACTGAAGGAACAAATATTTAAATGCTGCAAACATGTAAAGCACATGATAGTAAGCACCACGGGTACCCTGGCTCGCTACTTAGTGAGACACTACTTCAGAGACCATAGACTGAACTTCGTTCAGGACCTTTATGTTTAGAAAGTCAAGTAAAACCAGATTTAAAGTCATCATATTTGATTGACAAAACCCGGGGAGAAAACCACTTGGGATCTTCTGACAAGCATCTGGAAACATCCCTCTCACAAGTGACTACTGAAAAAATTAAGGGAAATAAAAATAGTTTCAGAGCAAGTTCATCTGCAAAAATCACTGGCTCTATCCACATATTTGAAATCTCCCATCAGGAATCCACTGTGAACAGTACTCTCAAGCCATAATTCTAAATTCCTGCCCTGTCTTCACTGGTATTAGTACTAAATTTTTTTCCAAAAGAGATTATTATCTTCATCATATGAACCACAGACATCACTCATGGTACAGACTGGTTTCTGTTCACCCAAAGTCTCGTTATCACCATACCTTATCACACAGTGCCCAACTCTAATAGTGTATTGTCTGTTCTTAACATATTTGTCCTTTTGCATATTTTGGGACTGTTTTCTCTCCTTGCTTACTAGACAGACAACTGAAGAGCTGATATAGGAAGGACCAATCTAATAAGGATTTTTAACACTGCTATGATAAAATATCCTAGTAATAAAAAATATTTTATTTCTCTCAAATATTGATGGTACAAAAATGTTTAAAAACATATTCTGAAAATGATTTTGTTAGAGAAATAAGTTGCATATTGTTTAAGGTGTAGTGCTGAGCAGACTAATTTGATTGTTCCTGCTTTTTCTGAGCTGTATGACATAGGAACTTGAAACACTCATAAACCTGAGCTTCAGAAAAATACTGTAATATTTAGCACAACTTCAAATAACAAAATCTTTTGTAACTACTCAATTAATCTGTAATGATCAATAGTGTAAACTTAAAATGTTTTAGTTTAAAGCTGTTAGCCTTTAAATCCCCCCAATTTTTCGAGCTGAATAAAGGTTGAGACCAATCATTTGAAATCTGATTGCTTAGCTATACCCTAGGCAGCAAATGAAATTTGTTTAACACTAATTTTATTTCGGTCTTGAGAATTTTGGTCATCAAAGTTTGCTTCAATAATCATGTTACCCTTACATCAGAACAGATGCTTCTAATTTTAGGACTAAAGTCCTCATCTGAAGTCTTTGCTTCAATGAAGTCTTTATTCAGACAAAACTCCGATTTATTCCTTTAAACACAAGCCAACATACTTTGTGAGAGCTCTGAAGGAGGACTAGAGACTGAGCTAGCATTCTACACTGGAGTTTTTCCTGCTTGTCAATGGATGACATCTTCTACCTAAACAGAAGATTCAGTAGTGGTTTTTAAATATCTGGAAAAGAAAGTTAACAATTTGCAGGGGTGGGATTTGTTTTTTACTATAAATTCTGACATAATGTGTTAGCGTGGGAAGCCTGAAGAGTACTTTCTACTTCTTCCTTGATTGCCACTTTAGTTGCATGGCTCACAGTTGCAAAGAAAAAAAGTTAAGATTAGGATGGGGATAATCTAACAGGAAATAATAAAGATGCCATTCTAGCAAGACAGGTTCTTACTTGCAGAAGGTCAGAAGGAATACCATAAACAATGCAATCTTCACCAAGTTCTCAAACTTTTCATGAAAATGCATCAACATCAATAATAGTTTTCTCTCAATCACAAGGATCAATTGCTCAGGCTTATACTTTGATATTACAGCTGAGTTGTACACTGCTGTATGTTGTATAGTAAAAGTCAATTTGGACATAGTTGAGGCCTGAGAAAGGATATCTGCTGGAACCCAGGTACATTCACATAGGTGCAATCACCTCAAAATATTACAAACATAGCAAAGTTAAGAACTAAAAAATATGGAAAAACTACAGATAACCTTAATTTGTATTGGGGGGAACCACTTCATGAACAGTAACATAGAAATCTGACAGCACAGATAATTTCCTCTTCCATAAAAAGTTTGCATGCTGTAGAGAGACAAAGGCTGCTTCATGTGCTGAATAGCAAATGAAATGCTAACAGTGGTCTTCTAAGAGAGGTTTGGTGCATCTGCCAAGTTGAGAACCCTCTCTGGTGAAGATGAACTCCTGTATGAACAGCAGTGCTTCAGCTAATAGTTAAAATAAATCAAAGCAATTTCCCTCTTTCAATGCTGCCTTATCATGAGCTGGATATAATATGATAGATTCAGAAATTATGTTGACCAGGATTATTTGCGTGACCCATGTCTGCCTTGAGATGAGTCAATTCTGTTGAATCAAGATTATGCTTGCTTTGATTTTAACTCCAAAATGTACCTTTCAGGTCTGCCTGTATTTTAACTCCCACACCTGATCGTTATGGGATCCACCTACCATGTACCTTTCTTAGATAAAAGTTTTCTGCAGTTAAGTCTTTTTGCTTTTTCCATTCAGGTATGACGGTTTGATACCACAGGATATTGCTTCAAAAAATCACATTAAATGTGAAACCCTGTAAGAATAATTTCCTGAGAGATCTTTGGGGATATGTATATATATGTATAGGCCTAAAGAAATCCAGCTTTTGACTTAGAGTGAAAAAGAACTAATTTCCTGAAATCCGTGGTGTTCTGTTACAGTCCTTATCTCATCACTCTTGTTCATTTCCAAGAGCAGATATCAGACATTGTTTGATGTGATAATGCGTTATGTTTATAAGTCTGATATGAATCATCTTCATGAAAAGCTGTGGCACCAAACTGACTGCGCCCTGTACATGCTCTGGCACACAAATAAGTCTGCTGCCATCAATCTGAGTTATGTCACAGGAAATACCAAATTTACCCACTTACCCACTAGTAAAACCAAAATACTTATCTGGATTATTTGCCCTGAAGTGATTGAGGCACGACAAGTTTTAATTATGTGTTTTATCCTGGACCTGCTCCACCAGGAAAAGCTAGTAGGCAAGAAAAGGCACTTTCTGAGAAGCTACATTCTTTAGAAGCTGTAGTGTAATGCAGTTAGAAACACTTTTTGTCTCATGTAGAAGTTAAGCAACACTTGTCCCTATGTGTGCATCGACTGTCACGCTTAGGGTTCAACTGATGGCTGATCAACACCTACTGCTAGGAGCAAACAAGCAGTGAAAATGCTGGAAAGCCCTTTGAAACAGTGTAGACGTCAGAATAGGTGTCAAAGAAAGGTTTCACATTTTATTTGCTAGCAGCAGGTGCCTTCAAAATGGGGAAGAGTCAGAAATATTCAAAAGGCAGCTATTTGTTACAACACTGTTTGTCAAATGAAGTTTTCAACAGATTTTTATTAATAAGGGGTTGGTTATGAGGTTTTACTACAGCAAGTTGAGTGCTGTACTCCATGTGAGAATGGCTTTTAAAAGAAGGTGAGGGGGAAAAAAAGCTGATAGGGAGCTTCTGAATCCAGCAGCCAAAGAAAGGCAAGGCTGGCGCTGACACATGCCCAGGTTCAGTGAGGGCAGTAGGCACACACAGACACTGCGCCACACGTATCTCCCTAGCCAGCCACAGAGATCAGCACAGGCAGGCACCTCAGCACGCACAGCAGCCTCATTCTGTTCACCTCCCTGCACACCAGGAGGAAGGTCTGTTAACAGAATGTGCGTAGGTACAGGGGAAATCCCTGCAGCAGCTTGGTCTGCACAGAAGCTGTCCATGGATCCCTGTCCATGCATCCCAGCCACCCCAGCTGCTGGTACAGAGGCACACAAGCCTGGGTTAGAGCCCTCTTGCACACACCAACACACAGGACTCAGTCAGCCCCTGACACCACAGTGTCTCCAGCAGTGGCTCTGGACTTCCTGGTCCCTATGTAGCCAGCTCCTCCGGCAGTCTCACACCCAGTGGCACACATATCTTATGTCTGCTTTGGAATCTGGCTCCCAAGACTGTTATTCAACTTGCTGACTAGACCAGCTTGATATCTGCTAGCTATGAAACACTGTACGCTCTCACTCAGTGTGACTGCTAGCACCACAGTCATGTGGTTCACTTCTCCATGTCCCGGCTCCAGCCACTGTCATGCAGACCTCCCAACACACGTGCACACAGCAGGCAGTCCTCTCACAAGGGAACATGGGTAGAACTCGAGTTAATAAGAAGGTAGTACGGAACAAGCTGGTCAGGAGCAAGGGATGGCCAGAAAAGCCTCATGACCGTCAGCCTGTTCACCTACAAACAGCTATGACTTTATTTTCCCAGACATTTCTTCCTCCTCAACCTTCCTTTATCCCTCTCCTTATCTCCTCTAAACCTCCCATAGCAAACCTTGTGTGATCCCAAAATACTCTTCCCCCGGCTCCTGTAATATGTCCCTTATTCCTAGGCAGCATCCCCCTCAGTCCAAAGAGTGGTCCAGGGAGCAGCCATCATCAGAGTTGAGGGTCATCATGGGGCTGAAGCCACTGCTGAGACGGCCCTTGGAGAGACCACGTCCCTTTCCCTGGGTTGTGGAGTTCCCCTGCCTGCCATCATGTCCCTGGGCTCCTTTGTACCCATAGAGATGCAGTTTCATCACGTAAAGTAGAAAAAGAGTTCTGTCAGACTTGGATCTGATTGTGCAGTTTTGTGGCCGAGACATGAGGGGACCTTGTTAATAATACGTAGGAACTGAGGACAAACACTCGCCTAGCTAGACTATGCCAAGTCCCTGAAGTCAGCCTTTACAAAGCAACTGGAATATTACAGTCAAAAAATTCACCAGTTCAGACTGAATCTTGAAAGGGTCTCTGTCATTGTGAACACAATGAAGAATCAAATATACCACAAGAGACCTGAGGCAAAAATCTCCAAGGCCATGTTCTCAGCACAAGGAGTCCCACAAATTAGAGCAAAAGCAGACAGCAAGATGACATGTGATGTTTGAAAATAAGTACAAGAGACTCCATGGTTTATATCTCTGTGCCTGAGTTTGCATTACCATTCAAGTGTGCAAAACTTGGGTAAATACAAAAGGCATCAGAGTTACTCAGTCAGGGCAATTACTCCTATAATAAAGAGCAAAATTGCAGCAGGAGATTACCAAACTACTCTTTTGCCTGAAAGCAGAAGGGATTGCATTAGTTTTGGTAAAGATCTGTAAGTCACTGTTGGAAAGACTTGAAAATTTGTATTAAAACACTGGGAATCAAGAAAACCTTACTGCTCTAAAGTCTAAATAGCTCGACCACATTAGCCATTGTAGCTGGTTCCCAGAACATCCCTCTGCTGCCTAGGCCATGGAGATGGTAATAACTCTTGGCTCCTCTGCAGCGAGTATCACATGCATCAGGTATTACATGCCTCCAGCTTCCCACTCCATGCCCGTAGTGTGGAGGCAAAAGCAGTAAATAGTTTTGGCTGCTTTGTCTCAGGCTGTTTGCAAATGCAGACGAAGGTACTGCCTGTGGGTGTCCGATGGCCCTTCCACATCTCCTTGCAATGACATCCATGGACAGTTGTTCCCACGCAGCTCTGCTGGGCCACACTGTTCTGCATCGTTGAGATCTTGTAAGTATTTGAAATTCCCTTGCATGGCAACATCCACTGCTAGTTAATAAACCTTATATCTTAAGAAACTTTCTATTTTTTAAAGTTAATAAACTTCATATTTTTTGAGAGAAAAGAAGGTGGAGGGAGGAGTACCTTCAGGAGGCTCTGATGCTTGGAGCCATGTGTATGACACACCTGAGCCTGTGCCATGCAGTAACACTCAGACTGTGGAAGATGTGAGGCTACTGCGTTCTGCAGTACCTCTCTTGCCCATATCCCTACCCTCCAACAGGCTCCTCAGTTGTCCAGACAGCATGTGACTTGCCTTGGCACCCCCACAGCCTCTGTCCCCATGTGTGCACCCCATGGATGAGCAGGGACAACTTTCTGGGGCTGGTGCATGCCCAGGTATTGCTGCAGAGTGGGAAGACAGCCAAAGCACATACCTAGGAGGAGCTGAGTCACAGAGAGAGAGACTCCATGGCTCCGAGGTGCTGCTGAACAACACACCTTGTGACCTTAACCACCTTTCAAAATGGTCCTCAGCCCCTTAAAACTATTAAGGTAATGGTCTTCCGCTGTTTTTTCCATGCGTCCGCCTACAAATAAGTCACTGTGAAAGCAGCGGGGAAAAGCTCTCAGTTACTTTAGCCAGTGAGATGTATCAGAAGGAAAATTAATATTCTTTCTGTATCCTCTATTTATGAAGCAACTTTATAATTTGCATAAAGCCTCCTGAGGAAGAAGAGATTCCTCCTAATGGCAGTGGAGGAAAAAGGAAGGGATAAAACCAGATTTTTTTCTCTCCAGGAAACATGTAGCTTCAATAAAATTCTTATACAAAATATTTCAGTCTCGTTAGTGCTAGGAAGAAAAGAAATCTCGTCTGCTTTCAAAGTAACCCTCAGTTCTGTTGTTCGGGGGGGTTTTCATGTAAAGTATTGTGAAATACCACTGCTGTTGAGAATTCATCTTTCTGGCTTCTCTGGGAGATATCAGCTTGGGGCCGCCAGAGTAGCTTCTCTGTTTGGAGTGCATTACTCTCCATCTTGCCAAAGGATTTTCCATTATTGTAAGGTACATTTGTGTTACAGTTAAAGCATTTCTACCCTGAGGTAGTGTCAAAATGGCATTGCCCAGAAATGCAGCCATGACACAGCGATGGTCTTGCTAAATGCTGAATAAAATATGCTAATATGCTAGAGTGCTGCCTAGGAAAGGGGGATGAGCTGCACCATCTTGTACCCACCATGCAGTGCACTGTCAGCAAACTCTCTCCTTGCTGTACTGCTCAGCTCTGCCTTCAGTGGTGCCTTTGCGTGCCCTGAAAATCTTTTCACCACGAGGTGTAAAACGGTTCTGCTGATTTAGACTCAGTATGATTTTTTGTTTTCAACGGTCAAATGATCCAGGAGCATTTTCTTAGATCATCTAGAAGTATTTTTAAAAGGTAACTCACAGCATACTTTTAGGTTTCCCTTTAGTTAAAATGCTAGAAAGTACATCCCAAAGTGCTTCCACTCATGAAACACACATGAAAAAAATGTAATAATAACCCAAGAAACTGTGCAAGAAACTTTTCATGCCTGTATACCTCCTCTTTGAGCCGGGGATCTGAAGCGGTCACCAGCTTTACAGTTTCACAGACCCCTCAGATCCACAAGGAAGGTTATAAGAGTTCCCCAGGAGAGTTTTCTTCCTCGATTGTTGCTTCTTTCTCAAAAATATATGCCCAGACTTAATAGTGAACAGTAATCACATCTAAGTCACTACAGAAGGTTGTCAGCTTCACTCCTACAACATCCCTTATGCTGACATCAAAAACAAGAACTTCAGTCACAGGATCTAGAGAGGCATGGATACCATGAACCACTGACCAGAGGTAAGGTCTTCTGGATCTGTGTAGTGGAACAAACAGCGGTGAATAGGAGCACGTGAAAGCCCCAGGGAGAAGTGGCACTCTGCTGCTGACACACAGAAAGACACTGCACCTGCCTCGGGGAGCCTCTGGCCCCAGAGAGCAGTGGTGCTAAACTTCAGCTGCCAGAAAGCAGAGAGATAGTAAAGCCAATGTTTGCTGTTTGCAAAGCCATTGATAAACACTGATAAACACATTGATAAACACATTAAACATTCTGCATGAGAGTAAATCAGAGGCAATTCAAAATTCTGTACTGCAAGAGATGCAAGAGGATTTTCACAGCCTCATTCAGTGACTCTCTTCCCTCTCGCCCAGCTCATGAGCTGTATTACAGAAAAACAGTTTCTGTATTTACACTATGCTTTATGTTCTTGCTAAGTATTCTCTGCTAGGCACCTTAGCTTACAAAGTACTGAATTAAACAGATCAGAGGTTTGATTGACTGTGACTGTTCTTATGACGCCTTCTCACCCAATTCATATCACTTGCTCAAAAGACAAGGGTCACCTCTCTCTGGCTCTTGCACTCGACACATTGCCTGCCCCTTGCTAAGTGGTATCAACTGACCTGTCGGTGTAGCAGAACTTTGCACTCAGAGCAGGACTCAAAAAAATAAAGCAAAGCCTTGTGAAATCAAGATGACAGTTCCTATGAAATCTCAGACGCCTCTCAGAAAGCACAGTACTATTTCCTGACCCTCAGAAACTCATGATACTGGTATTAAACTAAATATTTTAGTATTGCTTCTATTTAATTTGGTTTTCACAGTTTTTCTGTTACAGTACCCATGGCAATGCATCCATTTGGTGATGAATTCCCAGCACAAGTTTAACATGTTTCCTGTAGTTTTTAGACTACTGTGAGCTGGCAAAACACATGGCCAAAAGTACCTTTTTGGGGAGATGGACCGAAATGCAGAGGCCCATTTCTTTGTTTCCATTCATCTAGAAGGACATCTCCCTGCAGACCATCGCACTGACTGCAGCCTTACCTCGCCTGAAGCCTTAGGGGAAAGATACACAAAAATCCCTCTGACATCCAGATGGTGCATTGAGAGGCTGGAGTGAAGAGAAGCTCCGGAGTTCCCTGCCTGTGTGGAAGCAGCCAGAGCCACTTCCAAAAGCTACACAAAAGAGCCTCTGTCTCTGCTGATGAGAGATCCTTTGGAAGCTTAGGAGGCATGACTGGCAGCGTTTCATATCTGGCCATCTTTAGGTTTGGAGCCATGAAGAATGGGAAAGAAGAAAAAGATGGGAAAGGAGAGAGCGGGGGACAGAAAAGGTAGGAGCAGCTCAGAACAGCTCTGGCTAGGAGCCTGTCACAGCAACATATATTTTGCATTACCTCATGTACGGTATTTTTTGCTTTCAGGTTTTCTTATCAACATGGAAATTTCCAGTTTATTTTTGACCTTTTCAGCAGAAAGTGGGCAATTTCTCTCAGCTAAGAAGACATGTTATAATTCGCTATTGAGAAACACAAAACTTCCTCAATGTAAAGGTACATTGTAAAACATAACGAGCCTAAGCCAAGAGCATGCAGTTTCTTTTTAAAGCATGTATTCGTTGCTGCTTTCTGTAGGAGATTACAGGAAATTCTTTACACAAACAAATTCCACTTACCTGCAAATAAACTGATTATGTTTGACTATTAATATTTCCAGGTTTAAAAAACTCTAATTCACTTCTTAGCTCCTATTGTGGCATGGCTACAAAATATTTTTACCTCTCTATGGCTTGCTTTTTTCCACATGTAAACCATATAATTTTCTTGTTGAAAACAGTAAAAATATTGTAGCTGATTCTTGTACAGCAGCAAGCATTTGTTCTTTGATGACAAAAAACATTCTAGAAGTTAAACTTCCAATGTTAACAGATCAGTTCCCTTAAGATGTTTTGTTTCACGACTCATAACTTCATTTTTCCCTAATATAGAGAACAGAAACACTTTTTTCATGTCTCTGATCAACTGTTCTTCTGGGTATTTTTTTTATTCTACCTTATTTGATTACATGTCATTTACTGTGGCTGCAGTGGCACAAAATGACTTAAAAAATACATTAAGCTTTCATTTTCAGGTCTTTGAATACAAAAATAATCAACAATTCATCATTTTTTAAATTCTGTTATTTTTCCTTTCTCTCTTTAAAATGCATAACCTAGTTCTTATTAGCAAAGAATCTTAATATTATATATTTCAGAGGGAAAGTAAGTGTTAAGGATAAGACTTTTTTGATTGGTTTTAAAAGGATTCGAGAACATACTCTCCACATCTAAAATAGGATGGGCTGTGGTTCACCCAGGCCAAAGCAAGAATGGTAGAGAAAGAAATAAACCTCATGAATTTGTTTGAAGAAATAAACCTCATTATTCTGTCATACGTTTTAAAACTTTTAATCTTGCTTTTTGGAAAGCATCAAACTGTCAGTTTCTTCCAAGTATGCTTCCCAATGCTCTCAACACTTGCACTTTTGTCGTAAACTCGTAGGACTTCAAAATTCTATTCATTACTTTACTACTACTGGCTGTCTTCTGAAAAGTTGGGCACAGGGACTCCCTGGCCATTGTATCTGATCTGCATGCAACTCAAAGGTGATGATATAAGACCAGCCAGAAAGCCCTGCTGGGGGCCTGCCCTGCTTAAATACCCATGCAATGAGCCCATGCAGGGCTCAGCTGCCCTCCACCTCACCCACGTCCTGCTGGAGGGGTCCCAGGAGGCCACTGCCACACTCCCGTGGCTGTGAACCACCTTTCTTCGAGCTGCCTGTCCACTCCATCCTCCAAACAGCTGATGCTGGTCTGGCTGTGGAAAAAAGATGGGTGTGAGGAGAGGAACAGTAAGGAAGGTTGGTTATTCCTTGAGAAGCGCCTTCATTTCACTCTAATACGTGAATACCTCAAAACAAAGGGGGGAAAAAAGGGAGAAAAATATTTCATCAATTTCCTCTTCCTCCTGCAATTCAACACAGAAAAGTGAAATAAAACCACCTAGTGATTAATCTAATGGATGAGGATATAGGGATTTTTATTTTACACACTTAAGTAGGTAACAATGAATGCTGACATTTTTCTTTAAGGTCTAAAATCTGCCCTCAAATTGTTAGGAGTAGCTGGGTGAAAGTCTGTGTTGTGGGAGAAACATAGGAGACTGAATTGCCACCTCTCAGCCTCAGGGGAAAAAAAAATAAAATATTTAAAGCCTATGAATATAATTTATTTGTGACTTGCCTACAACTATTGTGCTCACTGATTTCACTTAATCTGCACTGGCAGAGTACGTCAGCCTGGCAGAAGTGCTGCTGCATTACAGTGCACTGACTCCATTAAAACACTGCACAGCAGCTAAACTGGGGCAACCCTGTGCTCCTGAAATCCTCAGCTGGCCCCCACGACCCAGGAGAGAAGTCAGCCCCAGCAGAGGGAACGTGAAGGCAGGCTGCCCTCCACTGCACACCTGCGGGAGACTCCGTTTGTCGAAAAGAATCCCCAGCGATTCCTCCTGCAAGGGGACTGGCTCTTTCCCTCCCGGGGATATTGTGCCCCTGGGAGCAGCATCTCTGCCTGGAGCAGAGCCACTCTGGTTGCACTTCGGGTGTGCTCACATGAACACAACTTCTTGGTTGCATTACAGTGATCAGACAAGTGAACAGTCAAAACACAGCAGCCATTGAAAGAAGACTTGACAGGGTTCAAACACACCCACTGCTTCTCCCACAACTCACTTAATGAGGACAGAGAGCCGTGACTGAAATCCAGCTCATCAGCACCAAGTCAAATATTTGCCATCTTTCCAGGTAGATCCCACCTGGCATCCGATCTGGCGCCAGCCAGACTTCTTGATGTTAGCTGATGAGACATCATAAAAACCCAGAAGCAGCAGTTATCTCATATGCAAACAGGTACTTATTAACATCTGCTTATTGTAGTGCAGCATGTCCTGTATTCTTTCTTAAATAAGTACACACAGACACTGAGAGGTTTTGTTATAATTATCATTACTATTGAGAGCAAGGAACATCAGGGCACTCATCACCAGCTGATTGCATCCTACCTGGGAACCTCTGCTGGGAACACAAGGTGGGTGGCTCACCCCTCCTCTTCCTCTGGGACTTTGCTCTTCCTTCTCATGAGTATTTGAAATTCACATCATCATTACAAGGTTTTATTTTGCCTTTTTTTTTTTTTCATTTTTACAAGGAGTATCCTTTTTTTTTGCCTGGAGTCCCGTCGTATACTTGCTAGACCCTGTTACTCTGAATGGTCAGACAGGAATCTCAGCAGGACAGTTACAGCTCCCAGTTTCTGCTGAAAGTTCGGGAGGCAAAGATAATTCATTTCATTTAAACAGCCCAGGACCTTTCTCTTGGACTCACTACATTCATAAAAGAGGTATTTCTTTCTCTTGTCTATCTTATTTTAAAACACAGCCTAGCTTTTATATAGTCATTTCAGTCAGAGCATTTTACATTCAGGAATTAATAATCCTTTTTGAGGTGGGAAGCTCAGCACAGAAAAGTCGAGTGATGTGCCCAGGACAGCCAAGCTGGTGTGACACATACAGCAGGAAAACCCAGGTCTACAGCACGCAGGAGCTTTCCTCTGCACCACAGCAGAGCTGCAACAAGGTCCCACTCCTGAAGGGCTCTTTTAGGATCTTCCACAGAATAAATAAATACAATTTTCCACTAACACTCCAGGCATTTCCTGCTATTAAGCTGTTCTTTGCTTAGCGTAGCAATGTCAAGAGATCAGTTTTAAAAATTTTAGCACCTAGAGCCACAATTAGGCTCAAAAAGATGTTGTCCAGACTCTCAGAGGCAAATAACACTTACAGCTTGCTTTCTCTTGGCTTGCCCAACTGCCTCAATAAAAGTTACATACCTAGCAGATGTCTCTCAAGCCAAAAAAGGTTGTTCTTTACTATAAATTCACATTACTCCTACCATATGGGATTAAGAGCTGTGATAAAGAGCTTTGTGTCTGGCTGAGAGAAGCATATTTTTTTAGCCTGATCTGAGCAACAGCTGACTTCTCTGGACCTCTCTCTTTTTCATCCAAGCACCTAATTCTCTTGGGAAAAATGACCTGTTATCAACTTAAACAAAACAACTGTTGTCCAGAACAGACCAATAAAATAGAATTTATATGAGGAGCTGTGGATTTATTGGCTATTGGTTTAAGCTGTTTGTCCTATTTTAGGACAGTATAATTTTTATTAGGTTTTTTCCCCCTGTTGAAATTACTATTAGCTCCATTGTCATAAATAAGGAACTGCATTGTTTAATGTGGCCGTTAAAGAGGAGGTTTATAGATCACATGATCACAAGGGTTCACTTGGGTCTCATAGTAATTAGTAGAAATGGATGTATAGCAGCAGTTTATAACGTGCTCGTTTGACCTTTTTGCCCTACATTTTCGACCACTTAGAGATCGTTTTATGTAACTTCTCCAAAAACTGACCTTCATTGCCCTCTGCTGGCTGCATCATTTTCTAACTGCACAGCTTGTCGCGCTGTGCAGAAGACAGGATATGCCGTGGTTTAACCCCAGCCAGTAACTGAGTTCCGTGCAGCCACTCACTCACCCTCTTCCACTTGGCGGGGTGGGCAGAAGAATCAAAAAAAAAAAAAAGAAGTAAAAACTCGGGGGTTGAGATAAGTCCAGTTTAATGGTTGAAACAAAAAGAATACAATAATAAAAACAACATTGATAGTGATAGTGATAGTGGTAGTGGTAGTGATAATGATAATGATAATGATAGTGATAACGATAATGATAATGTAAGAGAGGGAGAGAAATAAAACTCGAGAAAAACAAGTATTGCACAAGACGATTGCTCACCACCCACTGATCGATGCACAGCCTGTCCCCGAGCAGTGATTGGCTCCTCCCAGCCAACTCCTCCCAATTTATATACTGGGCATGACATTCCATAGCATGAATACCCCTTTGGCCAGTTCAAGCCAGCAGTCCTGGATATGCTTCTTCCCAGCTTCTTGCACACCTGCTCACTGGCAGAGCATGGGAAACTTCAAAGTCCTTGGCTGAGGGTAAGCACTAATTAGCAACAACTATAACAATAGAGTGTTATCGATATTTTTCTCTTACCAAACACAAAAAACACAACACTGTGCCATCTACTAAGAAGAAAATTAACCCTGTCCCAGCTGAAATCAGGACGGGTGTAGCTGAACAAGTTACAGGGCACCTGAAGAAGGCTTCTAAATGTAGGAGCTGGCTCAGGGACTGCCAGCAGCAAAGCTATGGTCTAGCTTTGCTGTCTACTGCAGCCACGGTACTGAGGTTGATGCATAGTTACCTATAGCTATAATACAGCAAGCACACTACCACTTAGGGCAGACACATTTTCTTAGGAACAACCAGTGAATATCTTTACAACAAAATGAAGTTGTTTAAAAAATCATATTACTTCAAACCTGTACAATAGAGCCTTCTCTGATAATCCAGCAAAAAGGCAGTCGCTGTACTTCACCAATAAATCTTAAAAACCTTTCTTAGTGCCTGCATTTAAAACAACTTTGTTTCAGAATCAGTGTTAAAATAGTCCATTTCTGCATTATTACAACGCGTCTCTCAGTGTTTCAAAGAAACTGGTCAGGAAACACTGCAGAATGCCAGCCAGCCCTAGGTTACTGATAGGTATTTTGTCTCATGTCAACATTGAATGGTATTTTTTAGAAATAAGGTGATTTATATGAAAGGTAGCTATGGAGACAATCCAGACTCTTGTAGATGCATTTTCATGAATCCAGGGAATTCAATAATTGGGCATTGGGTGACAGAGAGAGCTGAGGGGCCAGGGTTGTAGTGAGCATCGAAGCAGAGCTCACCTCTGCCGTAGCAGTAAAGAGCACTATGTGCACTGGAGGAGTAGGGGACCTTTACTTCCATTGCAGTTGCCTTTACTACATATTTCTTGAGTAAGTGCATTTTGGTTTTGCCCCCTTTCATGGGCAGCTAATCCACTAAACACTGAACAAACTCTCCCTTCATACAATCTCCATGTGCTTAGCAGGTGGTGATCACACATGCTGTAGCTGGCTTTGAAAGAGTGATGAAAATCCCTGTTCTCACAGAGATAATGTGGCTCATGACTCTCTGGCTCTTTTATTTTTTTCAGCCATATCCTTTGCTTTGAAAATAGTTCTAAGATGTTTTTTACCAAAATAAAAGATGGCATATCTGCTAGAGCACAATGTATGCATTTTTTCATGAAGCAGGATGATTATTTTACAGAAGTCGAACTCTACAGGTGCTTTATGTAGGAAAAAATTTTTAAATTAGGAGAATGGGACACTACGTGTACCTTGCATTTTCAGCAATTAAAAGAATATCACAGTCTAGTGGACACAGCCAACTGTGTAACAGAGTTGTATTTTTTATATGAGAAAGAAAGGATTACCTTAAATAATAATAATAAGAAAGAAAGAGGGGACAAAAAAGAAAGTTATATGAGTCATGTCTTGGAATGAAGAAGTGGGTAATTCTCTTGTTCTGCCTGAGTTCCCCTACAATAATTAACAGTGACAGTACCCTGTGTTTTTCTTTGAAATTTTTTGAAGACACATCAGACTGCACCCATTTTCCCATAGTTCATCAGTGGATTTTACCAATGCTGTCTGTAAGTTTCAAGCTAGTTACTGGAAACTCTCAAGACTCTGCTGGTTCTGCCAGGTAAGATAAGATTTTCACATGAGTTCCTTGTGCACAAGAAAGTAAGAAAACCCCCTCTATGTAGCTGTCATAGGGTCTTTTAAATTCTATTCTATTCTATTAAATTCTGTTCTGTTAAATTCACTTTTCAGTAACAAGTTTATACAGCTCCCTGGTTCCTGTCCCTTATTTATCATCATTGAGACTTAGACTATTCTCAACCTGTTAGAGGGTATTATGCCATAAGAAAAAAGATAGGCTTTTGGTTGGAGCAATAGATGAGACATGAATGACAGTTTACAGAGAAGATGCTCAGCCTGCAAGGACATTCCAGGCTTCCCAATGCCTCCTCTGGAGACCTTGGGAATAGATTCCTGGAGAGTAATGAAAACCTCTGTTGGCTTCCCAACATGTGTCCAGCCAATGAGCTACAAAGCAAAGTCATGAGGTTAAACCTTCATCCATCTGCTTCTCTCTGGTCTAATTTGGTTGTTAAATCTACAAATCTTGAAGGACAAAACAGCTGTACTAAGTCCCGAGAGCTGCATGTACCTAGAAATGTGAAATATTCTCTGCCCTAGTTCAACAGACTCTCAGGTTTATCTGTCTGAGGGTGAGTCAGAAGTGAACAGCACAGCGTGGGTAGAGGAAGTCTCCTCAAAATGAGGTAACACTGAAAGTGGCTACAGTCAAATTCTTCAGTATCACAATGGTTTCCCACCTATGACTCATCTGTCTGTCTTACCCTAACCACGGATCTGCTTCACAGAGTCCCAGAAGGGAACACTTCCCGTCACACACCTCCTGGGTTTGAAAATAAACAGGCAGCATGACCTAATGCTTCATACCCAGGACAACTTAACCTTAAGAAATTATATCATTGAAATTATGTGCTCCTGGAGATTGCTATGAAAGGCATGTTAGAAAGCTAAACTTTCCAAATATCTGACGTTTTGTCTTTACACAGCCAGGATTCTGAACATTGACTTGAGTTAAATGCCAAAATTGAAGTAAGATGCATCAGGGACTTTTTTTTAGAAAACTAAAACATCTTTAAGAGTTGAAAGTAAGGCATCTACACTCCCAGGAGATAAGACAGAGAGACCATAAATTCTTCCCTGTCATTAGAACTGAACATTAGAATATCTGTCCTGTTCAAGGAAACCCACAGAAATGGGAAATGTCATTTATGAATAATTATCTCTTATTCTTGGCTCTTACTCACTTACCAAGCCATCTGTAAAAACGGCCCCACCCCCATCAGAGCAAAGGCAAAAGAAAATTTATTTTTGACAAGATGACAAAATGTCAGGAGGGGTCCTCAGCAGGGTCCCAGGGAATTGATTAAAAAGAAGACAGACTTCTTTTTAAAATGGTATGAAATCTGATTTTCTAGTGGTATCCCATGGCTTTTTCCTATTTCCCATTAGTCTGGAATGGAAAGTGTTCAAAGGATCTTGCAGTGAATATACTTCCTATAGAATAATGAAAATCTCTGCTTCCATCTTGAAAGCAACACAAGCCTGCTATACATTAAAACAACAGACAACCAATGAAGTTTCCATGCAAGTTCTGGAGAAGAGAAATGTAAACTTATACTCATCTCTCCTTTGTCCCTTTTGATGCCATACACACATTCATGAAAGAAGTGCAGAAACAAACTAAGTGGAGGATAACGAGTCTGAGAAGTTTCTGAAAGTTCTGGCTTCTCTTCAACAAACACCAATTCAACAACACATCATTAATTCATAAGAGACCCCATCTAAAATCAATGAAATCAGTTGGAAAGCTCCCAGCTGGCTTCAGCAGGTTCTGAGTCAACAAAAGTGCAATTACAAATGCTTCTGGGGTTTTTTTTTCAGTGAAATCACTTTTTTTAATGAAAAATTGCTTTTTAATGAAAAATTGCTTTTTAACAAGTGAAATTCTGTTGGGATCCCTAGTTTTCATTTATGCACTTTTCTTTTTTGGTGGAGCAGGTTAGAAAGAAATGTATTTCATCTCATCCATCCCACAAACTTTTAAATTTCACTTCTTTATTTTTTACGGGAAAACAAATATAAGAAATGACATAGAGCAAAAGTGGGTTCAGGAAAGTAATACAGTGAACAAATCAGAGAGCTGGCCCACCTGGAAAGCTGGATGCCTGCCAGAAATAGGGGACAAATGATCCCAGAGATAGCGAGCTTACCCAGTTCTCTCACTTTCTTTGTTGTCCCAGCAAGTAACTTCTCTCTCCATCCCTTTTTTTGATGCTGCACACAACCTGATCACAGAAATGCAGAAATCATACTACATGGAGTCTAAAGAAACTCAGAGACGCAAAATATGTTGGCAGGATTGCTAGATCTCAAACAAATACTACATCTGAGCATAAGGAGAAAGCATCAGCTGTTTCTTGGTCAGCTATACATATTCAAGGACCACACAGGGTCAGCCATGATAGCCTGAAGAATTCCTCTTCATCATTCTTCCCTGTTCTGTGCATTCAGTTTTGTGAAAAACATTGAAATACTGGAAGATCACCTTGCTGAGCTTCTCTGTAATTTTCCTCTTCAATGGAAGGCACCACATAGACAAAACTGACTCATCTTCAGCAAGTGAAACACACCCACGCTGAGGTTAAACTCCTGGTTTCCTGAATGTGTTCAGACAGGTACAGTGGTGACGAACATCTATGTGCAGTTAGACAGGCTCTTATTTAGAAGGAGAGGATTAGCAGTTGGGTTGTTTTATTTGGTGTCCACAGGGAGCACCGAATTCCAAAGTTGGTGGATATTTTCTGAAGGAACGGCAGCCTGCAGACAGGCCACACAAAAGCTGATTTATCTGAGGGACTGCAGCCCATAGAAAGGACCAGTGCTGGAGCAATGAGAAAACTGTAAGGGATATGGAGCAGCAGAAAGGGGAGCAGCAGAGAGGAACTCTTCTGGACTGTCCACACACTCCCATTGCCCATCCTCCCTGCACTGCTTGGGATGAGGAGGAGGTATAGGAGTTAAAAAGACAGGAGTCAAGTGAGTCTGGGAAAAAATGGACAAGTAGGGGGAAAAGTATTGCTTTATTTTTTTGGTTTTGCTTTTCTTTATATAAATATGTTCTCATTGGAAATAAATTCATTTTTTCCAAGTGAGGTCTGTTTGCCCAGGATATTAGCTGGAAGTGGTATGCCCATCTTTGTCTCAACCAACAAGTNTTTTCTTTATATAGATATGTTCTCGTTGGAAATAAATTCATTTTTTCCAAGTGAGGTCTGTTTGCCCAGGATATTAGCTGGAAGTGGTATGCCCATCTTTGTCTCAACCAACAAGTTTTTAAATTCTATTTTCTCTCTGGTGAGAAGAGGAAGTGAGTGAGCAGCAGTGAGTGGGAGGGCGTCTGGCTTCTGGCCATGGTCAACCCACCACAACTGAACATCTTTCTGTCAGTACTGGCTATCAGCTGCCCTGCATGGTTGTCTCAAAGCTCCAGCTAAAACATGTGTTTCCTTGCTCAGGATGTTTCATACACAAATCTCTTCTCTGTCTTTGCTAGCCATAGAATGTTTATAACGTATAAGCTAAAGCACTAAGAAGCCATTGAAAAAGTGCATTAATGTCATTAGTTTTGACTTCTTTCCTTTCAACTCTTATGAAGTGTTGCATGTATTTCACACTATCTGGCCATCCCCTAAAGAACAGCCTTCAGCCTTGTGTTTAGCATTACTAAAATCTGGAGTCTTTCTTTTTTTTCCTTCCCTCCAAATGTGTTTTAATTAGCAAAGTCTTCAAGCCTTGAGAAGAGATTTACTGCATGTTAGCACATGGATTCATGTTGTTTGAGTCCATAACACTTTCTCTGTTATTTCATAGCCATAATTTACTGCATTCAAGCATCCTTTTCGTTTTGCTAACTACTGATGCATGGTGGCCAAACACATTTGCTAAGATCTATTTAATGACAGCATTCATGAACAGAGCTGAGAGCTGGGAAGCTCGGGTGATCTGCAGCATCTGAAGACATTACACCCATAGAAATCACGACAGGCAGATCCTCAACGTTTTTATCATGCTCAAAATAACTCTCTTCTGAGTTGCGTTTATAAATCAGCTTAGCTGAGTAGTTTTCACTGCAAGAGTTAAGACAGGAGTTAAAGCCTCACACCTTGATCCCAGTAAACCAAGTTAGAACCGGCTACCTGGCAATCACTTTGGAAGGTCAGAAGTGGCTGTACTTAATGCCAGCTGCCCTGCCCCCTTACGAAGCTGTGACCTGCATGAATCAGTCTATTCCCACCGCACAAGCCCATAGGATTATGCAGACAAGGTATATGCAGAAGTTCGAAAAATTCTCTGTCACAAAACAAAACTCACTCTACCCTGTGCTGTTAGACACCATAAACAAATTATACAGTGGCATTCTTCCTTTTAATAATGCATTGTAAGGACTTATTGCACCCCCCCTCTGTTTCATCTCTCACTCCTTTCGTCTTTCTACTTTTTGCACTCCTTCTCTAACAATCCCTTCTTTCACATGAGGGGAAATAGCTCTCCATCCAAACTGATGTAGACTTACTGACTGGCACGAGGTTGCTGTCACTTTTCAAGGTAAATTAAGTTTCTGATCTTAAGACACAGATCTAGAGACTGAATGGGTCGTACAGGTAACATCCCAGTATATACTGGAAATTTCTACATTTATTCAAAACTGTAGTGTTACATTTCCTGAACACTGCCACGTGTCTTAAAAAAGATGCAAGATGATTATACTTTCTGTGCCTAGAGAAGTATGTGAAAAAATGTTTGTGTTCCATATGCAAGAATTCTATGAACGGTTTTTCTCCGAATGCCTTCAGAGTTCCATGACCACATGTGAAAATGTTTCCTGTCATCCCTTCATGTTTCTTATAAAAATCCAGTATGCTACCATAAATGTCCAAGAATGAGGCCATATAGTTTCAATTATTTGTTTCAAGAAGATGCCTTTTCAATCACAACTTCGTACTTAAAGGGCAGCTTCCTTGGTCACATTACACTTCAAGAGGCAGACCTCATGGTTTTTTCTGTATGTGTAAGTCTCAGAAGGCAAGGAAAACCAGACTACATAAAAGAGCATTTCATTGTGAGAATTACTTCAGATACACAGGCTACCATTGAGAGGATGGAAACCTTGATAAGAATATCCCTGTACTGGACAATTTATTTTCATTCGATGTGTATCACTGTGGCTAGAGCTCCATGGATCTGCAGTTATACCACGCCAATGCTCCCAGCAGAGACAATGGAGGATTAAGAGATGTGATTCCTTCATGTCCAAAGGCAGAACCTTCTAAATTCAGTGAAGTCTCAAGGACAAAGAAGAATTTGGGATGAGGTTGTTGTTTTCTGTGATTTAGCCAAGAATTTCAAGAAAATGCAAGGACCAGGCCTTGTAGATGGCTATGTACATGTACTTTCACTTTTTCAGTTTCTTCCTTTTCAGTCTAAAAAGTTCTTTCTTGTAGTCAGAAAGGTCTGGAAGGCATGCATCGCACTAGAAGCCTGAGACACCAGTGTTTTAGAGTTAGGAAACTTGCTGAGGTGCACCATATAAACCAAATCTCCCAGGCAGACATGGGTTTGTATTACTTAACCTCTGTTAGCTCCTTAATTGAAATAAACTCCTGAAAAATTAGGATAACACAGCCTGGCTGCAGAGCTTGCTGGTGAGGTGGCTACAAAGGAAGGAAGGCTCCTTTCCCTGCCTATAGTCTCTAACAGAGCTGAGGGAGTCCATGAATAAAGGCTCTCCTGCTTACTCAAAAGTATATTCTCTGTAGACCCGCTGTGGACTTCACATTAGCTGAATAATCCCACAAGAAGAACTCTTCATTGCCTATTTCCAAAATCTCTTTCTCACCCTGTCTAAATGTAAGGTGTTTCTGTGAAGCTGAAATCTGTCCCACAGGAGCAGGTACAGACCTCCTTATGCATGTTCCCTTAAACTTGCTTATTCTTTCACGCAGTGACCTAAACCAAGAGCAGCACCAGTAATCTCCTCCACTTGTGAAAGGATGTGGGAGAACTGACAGTAACCAATAGCATTAACAAATCCACTCAAACTTTAAATCCTTTCATTAAAAATTAAAATACTCCTTCCTCCTCTTGTAATATGGATTTTTCTAGAGCCATCAAAAATGTTGCTTTGCATCACCATTCTGCCATTGTTCTTACAAGGAAGTCCAGTCTAGACATTTTTAGACATACCTACACTTGATTCATTGCTTAAAAAAATAAAAAAAAATTAGGGCACCTTGTGGTAAATGCAGTTTGGTTGATACAGGTAGTGATTTGAAAGACTTCTCTTGCACATCCTGTTCTCTGAAGCAAAGAAGAATGAAGCAAAGATAGCTATAAAAAACTTCGCTTCAAACAAGTTTTTGTAGTAGGAAGTGTATTTCTGTCTGGGGTGAGGCAAAACTGACTGCACACAGAACTTCCAGGCAGCACTCTTTTTCAGAGATTTCTGAAAAATATTTTGCCAGTTAATCTCCATCTCATTAATTCAAGGGACTTTTTTCTCTTTGTCTTCTAACACTGTTCCTCACCCGCATTTTATATTAGAAGTTCATCTTTTTATACAGTTTGTATTTAGACAATTGTTTTAATCACAGCCATTGCCATGAAAATACAAACCCATAATTCAGGATGAAGTTTTCACGTGATGAGGGACAAATTAAATTAATTACACATTTCACATGGAAGTGTACTACTATAGTTCATCTGCTATAATAAACAGTAATAGTGAAAAAAATACTGCTGTTTTTTTCAACTTCCCAGAAGTTTCCCTGAAACTGAACTACAACATAATGTGCCGTAAAAAATCCCATAGAGTTTCAGAACTATTCAGTGAAAGCTCTGCTGGCCATAACACTGAGTGTGAAACAAAATTATAACTAGAACTGATAGAGAGTATCATCATGACACACATACCATGCATGTATTACGATGCATTTCTCAGGGGCATAAACACACCAAAAATATTGTGGCCATAACATATAAATGGATATTTCGAAAATAATTCGTGAAAGTGATAGTTCAAAAGCAGTGGAAAATGCAGTTCCTGAGACTCATCATGAGCGTGAGCAAAAAGTATCATCACAGAGTCACAGAAAGCTTAGCTCAGGCTAAACGTGGGGGAAATTATTTAAGCCAATATTACACAACAGAAGATATACCCACAGAAACTATAAAATATTGATTAGTTGGTAAAATGTGACATGAATATTGAAAGATTTAACCAATTCCTTGAAAAGCAAAATCAAAGTCACAAGGACAGAGAGTCAAGAAGTATTTCCAGATGTCAGGGATCAGAAGTAAGTGAAGCAAATTGTAAATATGATACAATACCATGAAATAAATTAAGCAAGTGAATGAAATAAGGGATTACAAGGAATCTCCACAGCTTTTTTGTTTTGCCTTTTTTTTTTTTTTAATTCGTAGAAGCTTGTCATAGGTAACCTACCTTAGATCTTCACTTTTAAAGTAGAAAAGATGAAGCACTATCAAAATGTTCACTCATTTTTAAGATGTTCATAGAGAAGATGCAGGAAAAATGTAATTTTGAAAGTGAAATTCTCAGTCATTTCTTCACTGATGAAAATTATGTAAGAACAATAAGCAGAGGAGGTAGATACCTTTCTTCAGTGGTAATTATCATGGAAGAGGTTCACGTGTCTAAGTTCACAGCTATAAAAGACATTGGTTTATGCAGTAATCCTTTCAGACTGAGAATAAAAGAAAATATTCTCCCTTCTAGTCCTGCCCAGAGACAAAAGAAATGCAGAGCCTGATCTTCGCCTGTTGTGCAATTGACTGTACCAGCCATGCTTCCCTCAACCCTCTGGCTTCTCCTGGTCTGTGTTATTCCTACAGTGTCATGTGATGGTGAACATGCCAATACTAAATGTACTTCAACAGTCACCATCTCATGGCCTCCTCCACAGCACAGGTGACCTCTCTGGCACAGGATAAAACTCATACTGAAAGAAAGAGGACATGCATAGAGACTGGGGAACAGGAACCTTGTGCTGTGCTTTGGTCTTGTGGTATTGCAGGCATTTGTGATTTGGGAGTGTTGTGCATAAAATAATGTGACAGCTGGGAAAGCATAAAGGACACTTGGAACCTTTCTGCATTCCAGACTTCTCTTGTGTGCATTTTGGAGAGGCCTGCAGAGATGGCTTTAATAACCTCAGTCAGGTTAACCTAAACCATTATTTTTAGAATTAATTACTGCACTTGGAGAAGAAATATTATTATTCATGTCTCCATAATAAAGAAATTACAGAATCACAGAATAAACTAAGCTGGAAAAGACCTTTGAGATCGTCGAGTCCAACTTGTAACCTAACATTACCTTACCAGCTAAACCATGCCACTGAGTACCTCATTAAGTCTTTTTTTAAACACCTGCAGGGACAGTGATTCAACCACCTCCCCAGGCAGCCCAGTCCAATGTTGAACCACTCTTTCTGTGAAGAGTTTTTTTCTAATATCTAGCCTAAACTTCACCTGGCGTACCTTGAAGCTGTATTCTCTCATCCTGTCACCGGTCGCCTCGAAGAAGAGGCCGATGCCCACCTGGCGACAGCCTCCTTTCAGGGAGTTGTAGAGAGCAATAAGGTCTCCCCTGAGCCTCCTTTTCTCCAGGGTAAGCAGCCCCAGATCCCTCAGCTGCTCTCCATAGGGCAGTTCTGTTATTTCAATACTACTTAGCTACTGTGAGTTTGTTTTCTGAATTATTTAGGAGCCTCTGTGACCATCAGTTTCTCAGCAGAGTATTGGCACCCTGGCAGTGAAGCACCATGCAATCTGAAATTTGGCTGGGGTATTTGATATTTTTGTTCTCTTCAAGACCTTCCACTGTTTCTTCTGCTTTTTACCTTATGCAATAGTTTTGTCCAAATGTTCACCTGCTTATTTTTCCTTTATGTAATTTCTCAGTGGTTTTGAAAATACTCATTATTTGCTGTGTGTAATGATTGAGAAATAGATCAAGTTACATTATTGTCCCTACTTCACAGGTAAATAAATAAAGTTCAGACACAAAGGTCACCAAAGACATGTACAGAATTTTCATAAAAAGCGAAATCTAGAACCAAAGAACAGTGGACTGGATAAACAAATACCACAGAAGAACAGTACAGCTGCAAAAACAGGCCCACTGCATACTTGGGGTAGTCTGAGATGACTAGTTCTACATAAAATACATTTTTTCTTTATGATACCTACATTTATACATTTGCAATGGCAGTTCTCTCAGCACAGTTACTTTACTAGTTTCAATTATGCCTGCTGAGGTGATATTTTCCAGGTTTTTCTGTTCTTTGTCCTGTTTAAAATACTTTTGAGATTCACCTCTGGGATAAATTCAGATATATATATAGAGAGAGAAAGAGAGATTTATTTCTTTATTTATTTATTTATTCACAAACTCATTTTCCATGTGTGAGACATGACAATATCAAAGGTAATTTTAAGAGTTGCTTTCAGATTACGGCATGGACAAACAGAAAAACAGTTTGGCTCTTCTCATACCCAAGAACTTTTCGTACCTTTAGGGCATGGTTGTGAAAAGAGAATGTTTATGAATGTAACATTGCAGACTTGAGCTTTAAATCTTTAATTGTGAACTGCTAAACCAAACTGAGAGATTGCCTCTAGGTCCCTGCCTGGTTTTAATCGCATTGTTTTATTCTGTGGTTGTCCTACTCTAACCATTTCTGCTTTTCCACTCTGAGCATTTCTGCTGGTTGTTTGAGTGGGGTGAGAAATTAGATATGCTTTGTTCTGAGTCTAATTTAATGCAGTTATATTTCTGGAGTTTCATGAAATTTAAAAAAAAAAAAAAAAGCAAGCTCCTGAAGCTGGGATGAGCTAGCCCATTGCAGTGGTGCAGCCTGGAGGCTGAGAAGTTTTAAGAGCAGCTCTGCTGGAAAAGACTGGGGTCTTCCTTGACAATATGCTCTACATCAGCCAACAGAGTGCCCTGGCAGGAAAAAAGGCAAACAGCATCCTGTACTGACTTAATACGAATGCTGCTACTGATTATTCCCCTATACATGGCTTTTATTGGACAGCGTATGTAAACCTGCATCCAGTTTTGTACCGCTACTACATGAAAGATGAAGATGAACCTTGTCAAGTGTATGTAGAAAGATGCTGCCGAGAGTCAGGAGCTGGAGCAACTGACCCATAAGGAAAACCGAGAGGATTAGGGCTTGATTAGCCTGGACAAGGGATGGGTTAGGAAGGGCCTAACAGAAATTACTGAGGGGTTGGAAGAAGGAGACAAGATTTTAATTGGGGGTAAAAAATGTAGAGTGAAACAGCGAAGGTCCTATCTGGATTCAAGGACAATAGAAAAAGAATCCCTGAGGATAATTAAACATTTAATTAGGTTACCAACAGAAGTCACTGAAACCCTTTCCTGGAAGGTTTTCAAGACCCAACCGGACAAAGTCCTGAACAATGCGGTCTGAATTCAGTGTTAGATCTGCCCTGAGCAGAAGATTGGACTAAAGACTTCCCAAGGCCATTCCAGCTTGGATGTTTCTGTATTTAAATACCACTAACAAATTTGGAGTAAGTTAGGAAACAGGAAACACATTTCTCTTTAAGTAACGGAAGAAAACATTGATTTCTCCATTTTAAAAAGCCTGTTTGGAAAAAGTCAAAATAGCATAACCTGACTGCCAAGAAAGAGAGTTTTATAAAGATGAGAGGAAGATAAACTGGCAAGAAATTGCTAGATTTTAAAGCATCATCCTGTTACCCAAATGCCATCTCAGAACTGTAGCTAATGTGGTCCCTGAAACATGTTCAGTGTAGTAGAAGCACTAGCTGATTTTTGCTGCTGCTGTCATGACTTTCGCTTTTGCTTCCTTTTTAATTTGGTGGATGCTGCCAATCTAAGAGGCCTCCCTTCAGTAAGAGCCCAGGGTCAGCTTTCCATCCTTGAGGATAGGTTCACTCTGGTAGTTGGCTGCTTCAGAGGCTCCGCCACCCTGCTCTCCCTCTGTCATCCACAGCAGAAGCATATGGGGTAGATTCCCCTGAACAGCTTTAGTACAGATGTCTGCAGTGCACACTTCCATGTCTCAGCTGGTCAACCTCCATGAAAGTGCCTCATTATCAGTGGAAATTCAAAATATCGAGATTTGTACAAACCTATTTCAGACTTCTATGCTAGAAGGCACCTAATCACAGTGTGTTCACCAGAGGGAAAACCCCCATGACATTTGAATCGTGCTTATATTGGAACAGGGGTTTTCATCCCACCTGGAATACAAAAGCACGGTCAGTTGTGCTGTGGCGTCCACATAGAACTCTCATGCAATTCATGGCTACTGGCAAGCTAAGTTAGAATTAAATCTACATGCAAGAGAAGGGGAAAGTACTCGTAAGCCACCAGCATTCCTTCACACATTCCAGGTCCAACTGTTGATGGGCCCTGCCCGTTACCTCTGCAGTAACACTACACTGCAGACCTCTCTCAGCCTTCATTCTAGTACATGCTCTTATGACAAACAACAGACATTCTTTTCAGCAAGTTTCCATTGATCTTTGCTATGTCATTTGTTTTGGATTTTCGTGACATAATTAAATATTGTAATTATTTTCTTTCCATTTTTATTAGTTTATTTGAATTTGTCTTCCTTGCAATATGAGCAAATTAACTCAGCCATTGGCAGTCACTACTTTTCATTCCAGTCTCACCACTGAAATCTTAAAAGTACAAGTGAAAACTGGGTAATTCTCCTTCTGTCTTCACTCTCCAAGAAACTAAGCACTGTGTAATTTGTATGCACCTCTCAAATGACAAACCATGAAAACATTTCTCAGTTTAAAAGTAAAACTGTCCTTCTCTGTTTCTCCAATGGTTCACCCTGTAAACTTTTTTTGAAAAGATTTTCTCTCTTGTCCCTCATGTGTATTCTTCCCCTAAAAAAAACAGCCATAATAAAAAAATTCTGTTTTACAGAGTGTCAATGATACTTCTGGACCAGCATTAGAATTATGCTTATATATTATTTTGAATAACTGCAGTTAAAATAAGAATTTTCCATCACTTAGGAAAATCAGGGCAGAAAAGGAATTTAAATTGTTTTTCTGACTATAAAAAACATTAGGAAACTTTCTGGATTAAAGTATATGCATTCAAAAGATGGGCTTTCAGAAGATATACGATCACATTTCCAAAAGAAAAAGACTACTGAAGGTGACAGCATGGCATAAAGGAGAAAGTTGCATATCCTTGCAGTGAAACCCAGATTTTGCTCTTTTTTTGTTGGAATGAAAGTAGTGAAAGTAGTCCCAAATACTTGAGTAAAGAAGAAAAATACAAGACCTACATGATTTCTAATGCTCTACATTTTCCCATATATTTAGGGATCACAAGTTTTTCCCAAACATTCTTGTTCTGTTTAGGCAACTCTCCTTGCAGAATATGGAGGAATTTACAGTCGGACGGTCCAAGGCATCTCACTTTACAGAAGAGGCCAATCTCCTCAGTATCTGCCTTTGGTCTTCTGAGGACAACGGGATCTCCCAAGAGGGTGACTGAGAACAGCAGTCTGGCTGAGTCTAGCTTAGCCTAGACAGAATGTCTTCCTCCCTAGCCACATAAAGTTAAGAAATGTGGCTACCACTTCACAACCTGAACACATCAGTCTCTCTGTGAGTTGTCTCCAGTTTGTAGGTTGCAAGCTGAGAGAGAAAGTTCATGAATTTCCTTTTCATCATGGAAATGCACCATGATAGAAGCTGAGAAGAACCACAGGGTTGTTGCAACCCACACCCCACCACAAACCACTCTTCCTGACACATGGCACCAAAATCTTTCAGCCAAATACCAGTTATAACATTTTATATGTATATGCAACAGTAACGTATTTCTCATTTAATCAAAGGAAAAAGAGGAAGTCACTGGAATCTCTAACATCATCCTTTGTGCAGCATCACCATCATAAATAAAAAAGAACCGTCAGGTTACACCTGTCTACTGAGACACCTCACTAATTCAAGCAAAAGGTTATGCTTTATTCTGAAAAAACCCCATGTGTGGGAATGTACCACAGCTGGAAGCTGTTATGCAAACCTTGGACATGATTGTCAGGAGGATATCAGTTAAACAGATGTATGGTGATGGCTAGGGCATATAATAGATTCATTAAGGTTAGCTTCAGTACCAGAAACACAGAATCTGGTGTTTCAGACATCTGGTTCTTTGGGCTTTAAATCTGTTAAGCTGGGTTTTGGGCTTTTTTGAGATCTAATATTATCTATTTTAATGTATGTGCTGAAGAAGAATGCAGATATAATGAGATCTTCCAAAGACTGGAAAGATATCTAAAGAGACTAACATCAGCTGATGGGAGCCAATCTCCTAGGGTGTCTTTATCTGGTACCTCCCATCCAGATCCCATCTGGCTTCTCCAGATGGTGACTTAGACTTAATCCATATGTTTGCAGCCGTCACTGTTCCTCTCCATTGCCCAAAGTAGTGGCTTTAGGGAGACCAATTGCTTTAGGCTAGGAATAGCTTGAGTGAGTACTCCTACAGAAGAAAATGATAATGTTCCTGTTCTCTCCACTGGCCTCAAGGCCAGCTCATCCACATCTTATAAAGACTGTATAAGATGGAAAAGGCACTCATCTAGAAAACTCTTCTCACAGAGGTTAGTGGCAGATATTTCTGCTCAAAGTTTGAGCCTCAGCAACTGGAAAAAATTCTGGAAGGAAAAAATATCGTGGTCATAGAATAGATCATATTAAGAGTGATCATAGTAATTAGTGTACAAAAAAAAACTTGTAAGAGAGGCAAATGTGACTCAAGGAGAAGCAAGACAACATTTTTTCAGAGAGATAGTAGTTACACAGGCCCATGCGTAGAACCACATCTATAACATAATGGTACATCTCTGCACAGGAATTCTGAACTCCTGCTAGAATAGATGCAGAAAAAGGCATCAACTCAAAATCCTTTCTTCATTCCATCCAAAAGAAAAAAGACCAAGCTGAGATATGATTTCCCTACAGACATACTTGAGAGTGAGAGACAGAGAGAGAGAGAGAGAGAGAGAGAGAGAGAGAAAGAAGCAGTATTCGGGGCAATGTTGGCAAAGGAACACTTGATCCAAAGTTTCCAAGTGTAAGTTCAGGCTAGTTAAATCAGAGTTTCTCCAAAGGAGTGAGTTTCAAAGGCAGGCTTGAGAAAGAACAATGGCAAAATTCCTAAGTCATTTTAATGCATGTATAAGCAGGATATTATGATGTGGCTGCCTCCAAGAGTGGAGGACAGCACTTGATGACTCAGTCCTGTGGTTTTTGTCTCTCTCCTATTAATCCTTGGCTTCTAAAAAGCAACAGCAAGAAAATACTGTAGCTAGAAGCTAATCTGAAGCTAAAATTTTTTTCTGCATCAATTATGCGGGCTATAAATGCAACAACAAAATAGCAAAAGGTTATGCTTGGCCAGGCTAAAAATATATTCCACACTAAAAGCAAACTTTTACTCACTGCAAGCTATACTGTGATAATTTACAGTTTTTATTGGCCATGGAGATAAAGAAAAGCAAGACCTGGGATACCTGACAGCATTTCAAGTTACTCCCATGCATTTTTACAGGTTTGCCATCTCCACCTTTGCCACTCAATGTGAAATTATTTTCAGTTAAGTAATGCTAAGTTCATCCTGCTTCTCAGATGTGAATTGTAGAAACAGGAGGCCATTGGAAGCCATAAAGTTTTTGTTTGCTTTGGTTTATATAAATATTATTATTCAAATTTTCTGAATATACTAAATATATAAATAAATACATAATACTGAATATAATAAATGGACTGCATTGAATGAGCCCAGCTTTAGGGGAATGGCTGAACACCAGCAAAGGGGTTAGTGCAGGCCCCTCAGGCTGCATCTCTACAAGCTGCTTAGGTGAGCATCTCTGCATTGTGATGGCCAAAGCTGAAGCCTTTCTGTTGCTAAAGCAGCATGGTCTGCTCAGTGGATGAGGAATGATCTGCTAGAGCCCCTTTCTAGCAACTGGCTGCTGGAGATAAACATTGCTGCACCATGACAGGTCCACATCAGAAAAGAGGTTTGTCTGGCTTATTCAGGAGAAGCCTGCCTGGACACTTGCCAGAGACCTCAATCCCATGTTCTCTGATCCAGCAGAGACACTCGAGAGCATGCCTAACTTTAAGCATATGAGTGGCCCTATGGACATCAATGGGGTTGCTAATGTGCCTAAAGTTAAGTATGTATCAAGTGCTGTGCTGGAATGGGACCAAGGACTCAAAAACTTCCAGGATCAAGGTTTGGCTGTGATTTTTTCAGTACAACAGGAGACAAAAGCTGAGAGATTCTGAGTTGCTCTCATGCCCTCTTGCATCAGCCCTTCAAGGAAGGAACCCTGGAATAAACCCCTTAATACAGCAAAAGTCAAAGGAATACCTGTGCAGAAAGCCAAAAAACTGAAAGGTACTGTAAACATTCATTTTGCAGCACGTAATGTCTTTTGCTTTTTGATGGCATTACATTTTAAAGCAGATACAGTGACGTCACTGCAGGAAAACATTGCAAAAACATTGCAGCAACAGGATTTCTTTCAACAGAGGCCTGGTTGACTCACTCTCACAGCTGCAGCAAAGTAGTCCAATGTGTTTCTGGAGAGCATTCTTGCTTGTGAAGTCTTTATTGGGACACTCTGACTGCAGGGAAATGCAGCCGCTTTTCATTTCTTGTGGCAGTCAGAAAGTTTCATTGAATATTTCTGAGCTCTCAATCTCTTCCAAAACACATGCTGAATTTCCTGGCTCTCTTCCTTAAAATCTGGTCTGGGTTTCTACCCCTGTCACCTCTCAAATTGCTTTATAAGCACATATGTTTTTTAAAAAAAAAATAGAAAATTCTGATTTTTTCAAAATTGATTTTTAATTGTTTTTTCAAAATTCATGAATTTTTATGTGCACCCATTTATATGTTTGAATGATCTGTATTCTGGACTTATCGGTGGAATACAGCAAAGTTGAAACAGAAAGATTTGTCCTTTTGCCATTAGTAATGCAACACTGCCAACTAGAGGCACTGGTAATGATCAAATTTTTGTTGTGTGGACCACATGGATAAACGTATATGGATTGCATATAGATAAATACTGAAAGATCATATTTGCACTAGAGAAATGCCACCCAAGTCCGCCAACTACAGTCTTACTTACGTATCATTTCCTTTAGATTTTGATGCTTCAGTATGCCATTTATTGAATCCAAGCACCACATCGCACCATACAGGAACTTAAATATAATCAAGTCAGATTTGGGTTCCTCGAAGAGTTACTGAGCCATTTTAACAGCTTTTTGGAAATACACCTCCACCATTGTGAGTATTAAAAAAAAATTTAAAATTATAACTCTGAGGGCAAAATAAATTCTAGATCTTTTCTCAACTCGTGATTTCAATAAGACTTCATAATTTATTGGAACAAAGAAATCGTAGTCTATTCAGGTGGTCTAAAACACAGTTTCTGTATAGGTTCTCAGCTCTGTAAGGTGACATACACTTTGAGGAAGCTGTTTGTCCACAGCTGAAGGAGCAAGATTGAAAATAGAGAAAACATGTCCTTGATCAGAAAGGCTCAGCTACCGCCTGTCCCATGTGGTTCCCTGGGGTGTCTGTGGTTGTTAATTCGCTGCACGGGAGGAGCAGAGCAGAGCTGTCGGTGTTTGTGCACCATGCACAGAGCGGGGCTGCTCATTGTGCTGCCCCTGCCCTGCTCCCTGCCATGCCCATGATGATAAGGCACAGCAGCCCACAGCTGCCCACAACGCAGCAAGAGGGAGCTGGAACAGAGGACAGGGACCTTCTGCAGGTCCTCGTGCCAGCCAAGGTCCAAGGAAAGACCCACGGGCATGGAGTGTGCTGTACCCTCCTCTGGGCTGGCAGTGTTTGCCCTGGGGTGCACCAGCAGCTTGGGGGGCCAGAGGGGCTTCCCAGGCTTCCTCCGGCATGGCTATAACCACACTGTAAGAGAAAGATCCACTGGTAGAAGGGCAAGTCCTGCCTGCCAGGGCTCTCACAGCATTAAATAAACAGTCCAGAACAGTTTGTACTTTTGGACTGAAGGAAGGAGCCAACAGCATCCAGAGCTGGTTTCCTTTTATTTACCAAAACACATTTATTCCGTAAATCTCAGCAAAATTCATGAAAAATAATAAATTACATTTTTCCCCTTACAGTCTTCAAAGCTTTGTATCTATAAAAAGTTCTGGGAAGTCTGAGAAGCCTAGAGGGCAGGAAAATAATCTTGTTGGGAAGTGGGAGCCAATAGACAATAGTGACTCACAGAGGCACAGAGCTGCAGAGCAGCTGAGAGCAAGGTGTCAATGAAGCCTGGAACCAAGTTTTCCAGGGGCTGTACCACAGGACAATTTAAGGATGGAGGCACCAGTTTCCAAAAAATGCAGAGAAAACCTTGGAGGGGTTGGAGGTGACAGTACTGGAATAAGTTGAAGGCTTAGAAGCGAAAGCATGGACATTGTCCTGGGAAGCAGAGAACAATGTTTGCAGCCAGTACAAACCACTGTAAAAACTAATTCAATAAATGCTTTTCCAGTTGCATTATTATGCTTATGTTCCATAACAATGTCTTTCCAGGACTAGAAGGCTAAAAAAGTGCAATGATCCAGCAAAAGCAAACAACTGGTGTGCAGGTAACACTGGAGTAATTTGTTCACTTGAGCAGTACCTAGAGCTCAGCTTTTAGGAAAGGGGGTGGGGGAAAAGCACATCTGTTGTATATCAGCCTTTAATATCAGAAGAACTATTTCCACAATTATGACTATTTTGAAAGGCACACACACAGAAACAAACCAACATGTCATATCTAGATTTCTTTAAATGCCTTTATTTAAATGATCCAGAAATTGATTTTTGGCTGTCAGTCAAGACCTAAGCCCAATGGACATTTGCAGAGTTTTTCCGCTTATTCCTTTTACTGTTTGGCAGTGAAAGCTAATGCTCAGCAATCTAAGCCCCAGGAGTAGTTCTCTGCTCTGGTACCATGTGCTGCTTTAATGTTCGCTGAGGTCCAGACTCATTCCACACCCAATACCTGTGTTAGGAGCCAGAAGTACTTCCCATCCATGAAAATATGTGTTTCACAAAGCTTTCTCATATTTTTTAGTGTAAAATTTGTTTGGGCGTTTGTGGTGGTGCATCTCCCCCTGCCCCACCC
>VZRR01009214.1:0-90921 GCA_013398015.1 Oreocharis arfaki
CTTTGCTGCTGCTGTGAGCCTTTGCTGCACTGTAGCATCGCAGGCCCTGCCTGCCGAGACATCCCGGGGCTCCCGCTGCACCTCTGGAGTTTGATTTTGTGCTCGTCCCTGCTGTTCCAGCCTGCTGGTCCCGAGGATCCTGCTGGATACCAAGATCGGCTGCCCCCAAGGGTTTGTGAAGCTCCTGGGCCGCCATCACCGCGTGAGTGCCGAGCTCACGCCACAGCGCCCCCTGCAGGCGTGGGGGAACCATCGCACCCGCCCTGCTCACCGGGAGCCGGCACCGCCCCCTGCCGGCTGCGAGCGGCACTGCACCAAAGGGGGAGGTGCCACTGGGAGTCCGCTCTGTTTCAACTGCCATAGTCGTTGTTGTTTGTTTGTTTTGTTTCATGTATATTAGTAAAGAACTGTTATTCCTCTTCCTCATGTCTTTGCCTGAAAGCCTCTTAATTTCAAAATTATAATAATTTGGAGGGAAGGGGGTTACATTTTCCATTACAAGGGAGGCTCCTGCCTTCCTTAGCCGACACCTGTCTTTCAAACAAAGACATGACAGAAAAGAAAGCAAAAAACAGAGGCCTTAAACTTTTGGCTGTTAAATGAATCATAATTCTATCTACAGAATGCTGATATATATGTAAATTACTGGTTCATTATGGACTAAATAGAACCCATATATTCTTCTAGGGAACCGAAGAATCTATAGATGTCATCATTGTTTATCCAGATCATATGGGTGCTAGATTAAAAAGAGAAGCCAAAATTTTAATATCTTAAAGAGAAAATATGAGAGAAGCCATCTTTTAAGTTAGAATGTCTTCTTTGCAATTAAACAGATATCTGACGTTGTTGTAAAGTGTGCTGAAACTGCGCAAGAAACGTTAATGACTTGTGAACTGTTGTGACAATCTGAAGCTTAAGGAGAACATTTTACAAAAATCCTTAGGAAAACAGTAAGGTGGGTAGTAGTGGTAGAAGGGTCATTGGAACTGTCCTAGTGGGTACAGATTTCAGAGCTTCCTTATTTTTTTATTAGTTCTGTTTAATTTTTTGAAACCACAGAGTGATTGATTTTCCATATATTTCAAATACTTTATATTTAAGTATCTTTGTCCATATGCAGCTACATCTGTGAAAAAGAAATAGCAGATGTTTCATTTTTATGGTTACTTCTGTTTATTCTTGACAAGTCCATTTGTTATTCTAAAAGAAAATGAGTAATCTACAAGTCCATTTGATTCGGATAGAGTGCTGTCTGTTTATTATCATTAGTATTCCCATTGCAATATTCTGGGTGTTACATAACTAGATACATTTAGCTAAAAAGCAAAAAAATGTTCTGTGTATCATTTGACTTGATCCATTAAAGAACAAACCTGTTAGACCAATATTGCTCCACTTTATTATCTTTCATAGAAACAAATTTAAATCAAATGTTGCTCAAACTTTTTGCACGTTAACACCTGTAAGCTACATCTTGTAGCTAATAAAACATTGAAAATGCAGGCAACACACTCTTTTTCTTTGAGGTCATTGCCATGTAATGAGAAGAAAAAGGGAAAACTTCATCCTAAGTGCCCGTGTGAACTTGAATCTTCTACAGACTGAGATGTGTGATTTTGTTACAGAGTTGATGGTGTAGCTGGGAATGGCTATCGTAGATACCAGGAGAGAGCACTAGAAATAAAGTAAGCAACAGATAATCTCTAAAGCACTTTCTCTGTTCTGACAAGGAAACAACAGTTGCTTTTGATCAGTACATAAATGAAAGACCTTGCAAGAAAAAGCAAGATGCTATAGGAAGATAATACCTTGCTTTGGAAAGTGATCAACGTCTCCATGGATCAATGAATCATGACTCAGCATTGTCGGTGTTTGGATGAGAAATAAATGTTTGGGGAAGATGTAAAGAGAAAATATCTCACCAGCTTAGAACATTTAGATATAATATGTTCTTATATGCCATCAAATAAAATTTTAGATAATTACCAAGAGATAGATTAAATAAAATGCTTGCAGGGACTCATGTTCACCTATAGAGATATATATCTCATCCACAAATTATTAGATATTAGATTTCTTCCTGCAGTGTCAAAAGGAGGTAGAATTATTTTCTTTCTGTTACGCAGTGGCCTTTCTGTTACGCAGTGGCCTTTCTGTTACGCAGTGGCCTAGTGAATTCTATTGACCCAGACGTGATTATTTGCAGAGGTGGGCAAAGTTAATTTTATATTCAATACTGAATTTAGACATTCCACTGAACATCTTGCTCAGAATTGAAATTGACTGTTTAAATTACAAAGCCAAGAACATAAATTTTAGGGCTAAATTTTTAAATAAGAAGAGCTTGTTTTCAGACCAAAGAAGAATATTAGAGTCTCAGCAAAGGCAGGTAAAAATTGGATGTCTCCATTAATTCCATTATGAATGGAGGTACTCATGAATGCCTACAATGTTTTGGACAAAGCTTGAACAACTTCAACATTCAGCTCCACCAAACTCCAGCCAAACGTTTGGCTTTATTGAGGATGACAGAAAACAACAAACGGATCATAAAATCCAGTCTCTCCTCCACGTGTGAAGAGGTGTGAAAGGGTGCATGGCTGAGCAGGTATTCAGCTGCCAGCCAGAGTGAACCCAAGACTGAACACAAGAGTGCCAGAGACTGCTGGTACAAAGTGCACAGATGATTTCATCCTCTGCCATTTGGAGCTACTTAAGGTCCTGGTTTTAGAGGGAGCATTGGTCAGAGTTTCTCTGCGTCTCTTTGGAGACTGATTGATACAGTTGGCAGTACTGTGGTCTAGGTGGCTCAGAGCCTTTGAAATGGAATCATTTGCATCATCAGGTCTTGACCATGCAATTACCAATAAAGAAAATTTGTCATTGGTTTGGACCATATTAAGAGAAAATTCATTTATTACTTTTGAAGCCAAACTTTTAATTCTTCATTTTGGTGCTGTTTCCTGTGATATCCTTTTATATCAATCAGGGTTAAAAATAGCATGTGAAATCGTATTTCAAAATAGCTCATGCTCCAATTTTATTAAAGTCCTTTGTTCTATAAATAGTCTTTTAACACTTAAAATTTTCTTAATTTCTTCTTCAAACTAAGGAAATAAAAATACTTCAGAGAAAGAATTGTCTTTTCTTTCTCATCAAGCAGCAGTGAAGTAAAGCCTGTCCTTATCATTTTGGTAAGATGTTGCCTAAGCATTGCCAGATGATTAGTAATTTTGCAGTAAATTTCCATATTTTTAAAATTCAAATAGCTTGTTACTTCAGAAAACAGTTAAGGATTGTCCCTAAACTTTCTACATTTTACCTGCAACATCTCACTGTTCACAATACCAGGCAATTATTGATAACAAAATATCCAGCAAATTTTCATATAGAAACTTCCAAGTAGGTGGAGAATACTTTATAGGTAATCTTTTTTTTTTTTTTTGGCAAATTATTATACAAGTTATATATTCAAACAGCAGCAAGATGTTCACCTTCAAAATGTATAAATTGGTTAGAAGTAATAAATATCTTCATAAAACATTTCTCTATGATTGTGGGAGGTCCTACCGCAGTTTTCCCTGTTATCAATCATGGGGACCCCGACCCCAGTGACTGGAGCTCCTCCTTTGAGGAAGAGTCCGTGGGTAGGGCTGAGGTTTAGAGCCCTCCCCTCCTTCCAGAGAGTTCTGTAATCCTCGACACCCCTTTTGTTGTATGAGCTGTCTGTATCGTTGTACCCCCCCTGCGGAGTTTTAATTGGATCCTGGATCCCCAGACCCTCCCTACAGTCGTGTCCCGTTGGCTGTTCCCCCTTACCCCCGCCCAAGTTCTGTGCCCCTTAAAACCCCGTGCACACCCCGTTCTCCCCGGAGTTCTCCCTCCGCCCCTCTCTGACCTGGACCCTCGCCACCCCTGCTAATAAAAGGAGACTTGGAGGAGACCCCCTCTCGCCTCCCTTTGCTCTCTTCCGCCGCTGCACCATCGCGCCTTACCTGCGCTCTCGCTGGGAGCTGCCTCGCCTCCAGCGTGAGCCACCCACGCGACGCCCGAGCCTCCCCCTTCGGCTCCGAGGCCCCCCAGAGCCAGCGTCCTCGGCAGAGGCCAGGAGGACAGCAGGCGGCATATGATGTCCTTAAATTTTAAAGCACTGTTTACACAAGAAATCAACTTTGCTAAACGTTTGCCTATTGTTCTTTGTTCAGGTCTAAAGTGACGGCTTTCCTCTTTGCAACAGGCTGGAAAGATCTTTGATGGTGTGTTTTACAGGTATTACAGTGCAAGGCGTAGCACTATTTAATTGAAAGGGAACAATCAGATGTTCCTTCATACCAAATCTTAGTCACTTCCTTTCCCTTCTCTTTTTTTCGATAGAGATCATCTCTTTACCAGGCAAGGGTCATACAAAGAGGAGAACACATGTTACTGCTTTAGTTTGCTTCTTTACACAGGAATTCTGCAGCACTTCATGATTTTGGGAAGGGAAAGACTGCAATATTGAAAGACAAAATCGTATTCCTAGGTGCTGTTCTTGTGTCTCTTTCATACTGAAACAAGTAGGTCTCATTGAGGAGGAAGAGCGGCCTTGAGAGAGACTAGGCCCTGCAGGTGGGACAGGCCCCTTTTGTTTCAAACTCACAACAACTGTAGGTAGTGAGCACCCTGACAAAGCCTCTCACTCCAAACTTTCTTTTCAAAAGTTTGCTATTTTACCTGTTGATATATAAAAATTCCAGTTTTACATTCCAAACCCAAGGCCTCAGTAATCACTAACCAGAAATGTTGAACAGGAAACAGAATCATTAACATCCACTGCACACCTGATTTCTTTTCTGTGCTGCATTTCACCAGCCTGTTCCTCACCAGGGCTGGCCTCCGGAAAGTTTCATGCTGACTTACTGTCTTTCTTCTTCTTGCTTTTGTGATCTGCTGTTCCAAACTTGTCAGTCACTCCTCCAGCAGCTGCCCAGATCAATGTGGATGGAGACTGGAGAGACATTTTCTATAATGGTAAGTGAGCCAAAATAGGGAGCTGCAAAAACAAGCCAGAAGAGGGATTCTTTTAAGTCTTAAAGTTTTGGTCTGCTATGACTTTCAACACAGAAAGTAGAGTTGGGAGCAATGTAAGATTTGTTATGCTGCCCAACATAAATGTTCTGTTAAAATGCCTGACACAGACCATTAGAGGGAGAATCCGAGCCCAATAATGTCACAAAGAATCCTTTAGTTGACCTTCAGTGGTGCTTAGATTATTACTTTATCAAAGAAAATGTTTTGTTGCTTGGTTTGCAGAGACTCACATAAACAATCGTAGTCTGAAAAGCATCTGAAGATGGCAAAGAAATACATTTTACAGCCCTTCTTATTCTGAAGCGTATTCACTGGTGATAGCAACTTCTGCTCACTTAAGTTTAATGATGCTGGTAAGTATAAGTTGATTTTGAAGTACTACTACATGTCATTCAGCTGCACACAAAGTGTGGAGGGGAGTGGGAAGCAGGGACATTTTATTTATCCTGCTATATAGTATTGAAGTAATAATGACAGAACTAGCAACTTAGTTTTTTTTAGTATAGAAGGTTGTCAGAGACATAAACCAAACGGTTTAGCAGAATTCATATTTTATGTGATCATCTCTTCTTAAATTTTCTCCTTGGATTTACTGTGTGCAGAAGGAATGAGTAACCAGAAACAGACAACACACTTTGAGGCATTTTGTTAATTTAGCATTCAAAAATAGACCTCAGTCTGTCTTGCAATTATTTTGGGATAGAGTTCATTTCAGTAAAACTTTTCTCAGATTGTCCTGAGCTGTTTCTAAATGGTCACACAGCACTCTGAAAAAAAAAAACCAAACCACTCTTACAGAATAAGAACTGCAGAAAACATATGAAAATGGCACAATTTAACATTTTCTATCAATGTTTCTCACCCACTGCTTGGATAATTAGACTTTACTTTTTCCTAAGGGAAGAAGAGAAGATACTTTGAGAAAAAGACTCTCAGCTAACCAGTATTTTCTCTCCAGCCTTCCCTTTACCGAGGATTAAAAAGATTGCAAAGGTTTGCATTTTTTCTCTCCAAAAATGGATGACAGCTGAAATCCTGTTGTGAGAACTTTATACTCTTATTGGGTAAGGGTGCCACTGGCAAACAAATAGCAAATCTGACATAAATCCATCTTTTTCTGTAGTACAATCTCTCCATTGAACTAGCTTGATCATAAATACCTAGGTGTACTAAAGATCAGATTTAGAAGAACCAAAAAAAAAGCCACTAATGAGGATCCCTGACAGGTGACTGTAGTCATGACTTTGCTAGGGTAACCAGAAAGTCACTCAACTTAGAGAAAACAGTAATTAGGTCCCTGTAGGAACCCGTGCAACCAAGTTATTGGCGAAGTTGCAAGAAATAAGAGTTCAAAAATTCATTTAGTCTTCAGCAGGATGCTTTGCTTCACAACAGGTTTTTCCACAAAGTACACCATCTCCAGAGCTTAATAAGGCTGCATAGTAAAGGAGGGTTGTAAACTGTGGCGGAACTGGGCATAAGGAAAGGCAGTGCTACTAACACTCACATGGTGTTGTGTAGTTTGAGGGTTCATTGCTGATTCTGGGCCAGATTACTCACTACATTACTCACTACATTAAAATCATGTTGTTGGAAAACCGAAGCAATGCAGTGAAGAATCAGGCTGGCAGTGTTTATACAGACCAGAAGGAGAGAAGGACACTGCAGGACGGATCAGAAATAAAGCAGACATCCAACAGTTCTAGAGCTGGAGTTCCAACTATTTGGCTATGCTACCTCTTGTCAATGTCTTTTGGTCATGTCAAAAGCTTAGATGAATTTTGTTTCTTCCATCTCTCTTGTTTTTCCACTGCATTTAACACAAGCACAGTGATTTTCTATTTTGCAGACAAAAAAGAGAGAGCAAATTGATCAGTTTGTTCTCTGAGTAGTGGGTGGCATTCGATACAACATTTGACTGACATCACTGGCCAGTCCATAAACAACTGTGCCACAGTTTTCAGCAAGAAAATAATCATCAATAACTATTCTCTTTAAAGCACTAGATGCACTTTTGTATGTTCTCAGAGTGTTTCCTGTGGATGCTGAAAAGCTGCTGGCAGGAAAAAATGCAACATTTTGTAAGTATTCTGTGAGAAAGTTGGTTCTCACACAAACAAGCAAGATAGTTTTCTAAACATCATGCAGGTGTTGTTTGTATGTAGAGTTGTTATGAAACAAAGTAGTAAATATTTTGAAAATAGGTGTTGTGACGTCCAGCCAATTGCTTGGAGAGGTGGTTGGACCAGAGACCAATGATCTTCTGCCATACACCAAAGTAGGGTTGTATAAATCCCGCCTGTAATCAAATAAATAATTCACTTTCTCTCAACCTTGTCTCCAACTTAGACCTTTGTTCTTCTTCCCCGTCTGTGTTGCAACAGTGACAGTTTCCATATTTCCTTAAGCATGAGAAAAGTATCCATTTTAAAAAGTGTTATAGGGCTTATGTCCTGCACAAGTCAGTGGAACTGGTAACTTCTTTTGACCTCTCAACTGCTACTGGAATTTTAGACTGCTGGTGAAGGAAAGAACCTCAGATGGTTTACAAACAGCAGGGCTCTGTCCACACCAAGAGAGTTTGATTTACACAGGTTGAAATTCTGGCTCATAAGGTTTTGGTATGATCTCTAAATCTATTCTTCCTCTGTCCTCTTTTTCAAGGTGCTCACAAGTCCTTCCCCAGAATAATTAGTAAAAATATTGATGTTTTCTCTGCTTAAATGCCTACACTATAGTGAGTGTGTAGTCAGTGATGGGTTTAGTCTGGTTTGCAAAGTGGAGTTCTTACTTGACATTAATTCTGGATTGAAAGAAAAACAGTTAGCTTAAGAAGGATACGATGGTTTCAATTTCACCTACTCAGAATCCCTTCCTTGAAGACCCAAATTTTAACTTCCGTGGTTTGTGTGAAGTCTGTGGAGTAACTTCTGTCATAATCAAACGCCATTGTTTTCCTCTTAAAGGACAACGTGGCAATCAGCATAAAGTGCAAACACAATTTCCTTCTTGTGTTTTTTCTCTTTAAATATAAATTTCATGCAAATACCTGGTTGCAACAGAAACAAAAGCATGAGACAAACACAACTAAGATACAGCCCAGCATTACTCCTGTAAATGTCACATTATTTCTCCAGTTAACCTTAAGTACAAAGCCATCTTTTGAGTGCTCTATAGAGTAGTATTTTTTGCAAGTCACATCTCTACAGGCACTGAATTCTGTGTGCTAGGAGTTATTGAGTACACGTATATAAACCAGTGTCAGGATATCTTGTAAGGAAAGTATTTTACAGTTCTGTGAGAAAGTCGATGTTGTTTTGGTTTTATTTTTGCAAGAGCAGAAACACCAGATTATGCTTTTAAAAGTGATTTTAATTAGATCAAGGCAGGAAAGCAGTATATTTCTCCAGAAAATTTTTTAAAAATGGAACAATTATTTTTTTCATTAAAACTAACTGTTCTTGTAAGAAGCATTGTCTTGCATAACTGAAGTCTGGACATTTCACTCTGGCATTTGACATTCTGGGGAAGCTGTATTTTGTCCAACATTCTCTCTTAAGATATGTTCTGGTTCTCGTTTCCAGTAAATTGCAAGCTGAGGGCTTTGCAATTCTATAGTTCTTTTTTGCTAAATGATAAAATGGTCCAGCATCAATAAGTGGACAAAAGAATAGAGCACAAATCAGGGTATGTATAGGCTACCGTATGGATGGATAGCATCCTTATGATGAATATCTCTGACAGTTTATGTAAGTCCACCTACACTGATGTTTTTATATAATACAGTCATGACCAAAACCTCTGAGATTAAACATCCTGATGTGAAAATGAAAAATTTAGCAGTTGAAGGAGAAGATATAAACATCAGTGGTCTGAGGTGATTTTGAAACTTTCAGTAGATGAATAAAAAAACCTTTTTTATATTTATTTTGTTATGGAAAGTTGTTTTTACAAGGTGCTAATGAGGACTAGAAATTCAGTCCAAACTAAAACTGCGCTTAGCAATAGAAGCCACTTGGCTCCAGAAGCTGGAATCTGAATAAAAATTGCTCAAGCTTCTGCTACAAATCTGATGATATCTGGCAACAACAAATGCAGTGACCCAAGGAATATGGGAAATTGGGAGCAAGTGGAAGGTCTGGTATTACAAAGATACTTGCATGATAAGAACTGGTCAGAGCTACTTGTAAGATAAATGTAACAAAAATGAGAGGGGTGAGTTTTAGAGGGAAATCCCTTGAGTTTTTCTTTTTATCTCCAAATGTATTGAGATATTTCCCTGGATTTTGATAGCATATGTAGAAAGAAGAACAGAAGTTGTTTTTACATTCTTTGCTAGAGATCATCAGAAGATTTTTATGAAGATAATCTGATGTTCTTTGAAGTACCTTTGGTATAGCTTTAGAATTTCAAGGAGAAAGCATATACATGCACATTCAAACACATATAAAATGCATTTAATTTTTTTGTTTCTTTTGCTGATATAAGTTGGCAAAAATACTTGTTTCTGTGTTTCAAGTTTGGATAGCTAATAAAACGTCCAACTTGGATTTTATGAAGCTTTCAAAAAAAAAAGAAAAAAGACATCACCTTAGGGTAAAAAACAAGTGTGAGAAACCTCAGCCTAGGGGGCCATTATTTTACAGTTTTATGTCCTTGAAAGCAGCATCGTGTTTCATCAACCATTACAACAGTGATATTGCCACAGTGTGTTATGACTGCCAGCAGGAGGAAGGCACTGTCTATCTGTAATGAAGATGATTTTGTCAGGAAGTTGGAGAGTAATTCCTGGATAGCTAAGAGTGAAAATTAATTTGATTGGCTCAGTACAGAACTGGATTTACTTTAAAACAAAAATCAGGATTTTTTAAAAAAAAATAAATAAATAAAACATGCGGAAATTTTAATTGCAATATATATAATTTAGCATTCTGATCTTCCTGTCCACTTTTCACCCTTCCTGTAATACAGATAAAACTCATTTGCTTATTTCCGCTCCTCATTAATTGGAATTTAAGCATATATTTTTGATAAGGCAAACGCACCATCTCATTATAAATTTCGAGAGGATATGAACCCAAGTGAACACTGGAACAATAAAATTCTAATGGGCCTTGAGTTCAAGGAAACTAAATCAATCACCTTATAAAGTTACTGAGGCTGCTTTCAAATTTAGTTGGCTGAGTTGATTGTACTATATTCCATTAACAACTTAAGCACCTCACATAAGTGAGTTAATTTATCCATACCTACATCTCCCATATAAGTCTACAACAGGCATTGTTATTTTCCTTGGAGCAATAGCAAAGTGATACAAAGGGATCAGACTGGCTCAGAAGTCCAACTGTGTTGACATCAGCTAAATCTTCAGTAGAGCCAGTCCTCCAAACAGAAACATTTTGTGGTACACACAGGAAATTGCATCACATTTTTCACTCTCTTACATACGGAATACAGTCTTTTTGCAGGACTATTCTTTCACCCAATTCAATGAACTAAGAATGTCCACATCAATCATCTTTTAAAATCTATGACTAGTAGCATAACTATACAGGAATCTTGGTATAAGCATCATATCAAAGATTTGAGGCAAATGGATTCAGAGGGGAGACATTTTTTATTGTGGTTAATATTCAGTCTTTACAACTCACAAGTTTTTCTTCAAAAAAAAAGTTGTTTCACTTTCAATTTAGCCTGGAGTTCATGAGCAAATATCTAAAGTACTTCAGTTAACTGAAAAGATTGAAAAGACTCTGTATTCAAAATGAAATATAAAGTAAGAAGTATTTGTAACTAAAATGGCACATAACATATTGATTCTCTACACAGGACTGAAGAAAAAACTGGATTGTCTTTATGCACCTGTTTTTCTTTACTTCTTGTCAGCCACCTTCCAAAGTAGTCTTCAGGATCCACAAATGTGACTGATGGATCCACTGACGATCACACAAATGTTCATTATAATGCCCTTCTGCCCAAGGAACATGCAATATGGTATCACCAGCAATGCTTGGATTTTGAACTTGGTAAAAACACTTTTACTCTGAGTTTCTGGCCTGAATATATAGACAGATTTCTTGGGTAAAGTTACAGAATCTCATAAGAATTTAACTTTCTTAATTACTTTAGATTTTAAGCTACGTGTTTATATGGTTACTGATTCTTTCAACAGGACAAGAACCAAATGATTTTTGGCCCCAGATGATCATGAAAAGTCCTTCACTGTAACAATAAATTCTCTATAGATTCTTAAAAGCTACTCTTTTAGTTTTAAATGGAGATTTTTTTTAGCAGCTGAACATGCTTTAATTTTTTAATGTGATAGATACTTTAATTTCCTCTCTCTTTTTAATTTAAATTTAATTAAAATCTGGCCTCACTGACTTTTACTTTCAGGTCCTGAGTTGTCTCTGTGTTTACCCTCCAAGTGTTTCCAGTACTTTGGGCACATTAGGAATATTAAGCAGTTAATCAAGTGTAAAAAACATTAATTTGCTCTCTAGCGTCTTTCATCAATCTTTTTTTTTTTAATCAGAAGACTATCCAGCAACTAAGCCCACAGATTCCACAGCAAGCATTTCATCAACAGGCACTGATATTTCGCCGCACTCAGGATTGTTTAATAAATCTCTGCTGATGCGAGTGAATGGTCTTCTGTACAGGAATCATCCCAGCCCCAGTGCAATCACCAAAATTCTCCCATATAGGTTTTTAATTAATCTAAATAACCTCAGTCAAACTATATGTGTGTATGTGTGTGTGTTTGTGTTTAGAACAAGCTGATTCCTTGAAGTCATATTAAATTCTCTTGCCTATTCCTAAAAGCCCAATGTAATTGAGCATGCCACAAGCTCTATCGCTCTCTAGGTAATTTTCTCTGGTTTCTGAAGCCTGTGTCAGAACTGCCATCTGTTCTATTTCTGCCAGTGAACCAAGGCTCACCCTTTCATGGGCTAAGCTACCAGAATTTGGCCAACTAAATGGCAACTAAAGGTGAAATCCATTTTACATGGTGTATCTGGTCTAATATTCTAGCACAAACAACAAAGGTACTGATAGAGGCAGAGACTTTTCAAAGAATGAACTGGGTTGATATCTTTATTTTTGTTGGAGACTGCTTCTACTGGCCCAAAATATACAGCATCTGATCCAGAAACAGCACAACTCTAAGTCTGGAATATCCATTCCTCCTGGAATTGCTTTATGCCAATGTAGGCGTACGAATTCCTGGCATGAGGCTACTTTACCCTCAGGTACCAGCAATAATAACCAGCTCTAGCTAATGGTAGTTTGTGGATCCTTGCACTGGAATTCCTTTTGAATTCTACTGTTACCCTTCATTTGCGCAGAAACTCTGTTTTATGAGCTGCAGTGGGGTTATGCTTTTTGAAATCACTAATCTAGGCATACATAACTTTGCGCAAAAGTTATAAAACTAACGCAACAGTTGTTTTGATTATGAATAAGAGGCCTCAATCATTATGCAGTGATTCCTTTCCATACAATTAAAAACACCTAAAATTTTTCTTCTAAATTTCCCCATATCCTACTCAAATACATGGGTTTAAACCCTCTTTTTATCAAAAATCTTCAGTCTGGGGCAAAGAAGAAATGCAATTGCCACACAAACTATACAGGTTTCTGGGGAACTATGAACAGGTCCTGAATCAACCCAAGTATAGGTTCCAGTCACTGGAACTAAAAATAAGTTCATCAAACGATTTGTATTGAAGTCCTTTGTCCCTTTGTGAACAACCCTACAAGCTTCTTCCAGTTCAGTGACAAACACAAAATTCTTCTAGAACTCTTTGGAAATAGTTTCTGTTCCTGTTACTAAATGTAAATAGTTTTTGTCTTTTCTGGGAAAACTTATACAATTGATTCAATTTGTAATTTTCTGATGAAAGTATGCAAAAATACTTATCTTTTTTGTTTATTATTTTTCTCCTCTATCTTGGAAACTTGGGACAAAATCCAGGTGGAAAATTCCCATGGGGAAGCTTATGTTTACTAGTAGGTTTCAGGATAGAATTTATCGAGAAATTCAGTCTATATCAATATAAATACTTAGAAGTAGAGCCCCAATATGAAATTCTGAAGAGCAGGTTGTTTGTAAAGATTCATTGGATAGCTATTCACAGGTGAATTCAAAGTGACTGCTCTGATACTACGGCTAATCCTTTTTCCTTCGTGTAGTCAAAAACGCAGCATCTCCTATGAGCAAACACTGCCATATAGCTTTAAATTTTACTTTTGAGAGTACAAAATATTAGCCTTGATCCCCATAGAAAGTTATGATGCAGTAAATGAGCCTTGCAGTGAACAAAGTGATTTTGAAAGACTGTGGATCTTACTGCTTCAAGGTGAAGCAATCCTACTGCAGCCCCACCTCAAGGACAAGCGAGCAACACAAGAACCAGCTGATGAATCACACAACTGTCCAGTTTGTTGGCCTAAGGTACACTGGCTGGCCTTAAGGCACTGGGCTGGAAACTGCAGGAGAGCAGCTTACCTGAGTGCAGAAGCAGTAGGTTAAACAGCTAAGTGGAGCAATGTCAATGGGTCTGCCAATTTAAATCGTCCTTCACAAATCAGAACCTGAGGGGGGTGTGTGTGGAGGAAGAGAGAGCACTAACACGCTGTAAAGCCCTGTCTGCACACACTGCACTATGGCACCTCCATGCAGAAAGCCCTTAAGGGTAAGGAAAGAAAACAAAAACAAAGAAACAAACAAAATTGTTTCCAGACTTCCCTGTTTGTACTCACAGAACAAAGCAAGCTGGAAGGGAGCTCTGGAACTTGTCTGGCCCGATGCCCTGTTCAAAGCAGAGCTAAAAAAAAATAAGATTGAATGTATGAGTTTTTCAGAAATTTCCAAGAATGGAAATTCCACACTTCTCTGGACTTTCGTGCCATGCTTGACCATCCTCTTAGTGATTTGTTTCTCCTGTTAACTAATCATTATTTACCTTCCTTTGCCTCTTGCATATTTATTTTACCCCTCCAAAGGTCTGGCTCTGTCTTCTCTGTTACTGCCTTCTGATAGAGAAAAACTGAAAGTAGATTCCTCCCACTCTCCTCCCTATAAAGCACCCCTTAGAGCATCTTAGTGCCATTATGATTACACTCCACTCAAAATGATGTTTTTTAAAGCTAGTGAGATCTGACACATGAAATGTTTCTAAATGGCTGAGATTGTGCAGTGTTCCAAAAGAAGTGCTTTGTCAAGGTGCGCAGTTGAAAGAAGAAAAAATATTTAAATTTGTGAAGTTCATAATTTATGCCATCTGTCTAATCCTGTTTACAAGAATACTCTTTTTCAGTGTCATCTCTTTAACTGAAAAATGACACTATTCTAGGAAATATTCTCACTACAGTTTCCAAAACCCAGAAGAAATATTGAAAAGAACAGCTGTATTATTTGTATTTTTGAATAGAAAAATTCTGGAAAGTTACATCAAGTCACACACACACACAAAGTAACAAGTCTGGCAGAGAAAATTGGGATTTTAGCAGTATATTGTACTGTCTGGTTCTACTAAATTTAGGGAATAAATAAATATCCTCTTTGCACTCACTTCTGCTCTCCAGCAACACAGTAGAAAACAATGCCTTGAACACGAGCTATTTAAAAGAACAGTTTACGTTCTGTGGCTTTTAAGCAGAGTGTTGCTGTATTAAAAAAAATTGTAAGTTCCTTTACCATCTAACAAAACAGATGAGTTCTCCCTGCCTTTAGGGATACCCAGTCTGAATAAAAGCCTCTAATGGAGGCTAACATTGCCTTGAATTACTGTGAAAGCAGCACTTGTCTGTTGTACTCTTTCAAGTGTTCATACTGATGAAAATACTTGTGAAGCTGCCAAGCTAATTTCATGACAGATAAGTCAGGAACGGTACACAAGAACCTGATTTTGGGCATGAATATAATGTCTAGCAACTCATTTGGGAGAAAAAAAACCCAGCACTGAAAAGAAGTAATCAAAAGATCCTCCAACAATGCCAACAGTGAAGATATCAGTGCCAGGTATTTATCACCAGGATTATAACAAGTTTACTAATCTTAGTAAATTGGAACAAGAGATACATTAATTCTGTTCATTAGGTACCTCCTGCTGTTATGGCTTGATTATTATTCATACTACTTGGACACTTCACTTAGGATTGGGTTATTAAGAATTCTAAGTACTGCACATAAGCACAATAAAAGTCCAGCCCCAGGTCTGCTTTACAGCCTTACAGCAAAAAGGATTTAATTTGCAGTTTGGGAATGGGTATGGGATGAGGTCATGCAACTTGTGCCTTCACCAAGAACTGAATAAAGACATTATTCATCAGCACAGACCTCATAACACCCTCATACCTTATCTTCCCTGTGGGCTTCTCCCACTGCAGTTATAAAAGAGGTATTTCCTTTTGCTTTGGCTTGTTTATAAACATCTGGCTAATTCATGTCAGTAGCAGCAGCCATCACACACTGGAATGTCAACAAACACTGACAGATTTGCACTGCTGCCTGGACCAAGGGATTCCAAACCACTCCGGGAATTCCCACTTCTCAAAGCAGGTCTAGATTGCTCTGTGGTAGCTCAAGTGTTACAGTGTAATTCCATTTTTGGTAGCAAAGATCCAGCTGGAAACCTCAGCATTTACAATCAGGCACAACAGAGCCATTTTCTTCTTCAGCGAGTGACCAGTACTTCTGTGTTGGGTTTTATATTCCTGCAAGAATGCTACAAAATATTTAGTATCCACAAAAGACCAGGTTTAAATGCCTCAGCTAAAATGCTGTTTCTCAGAGAACGAGTAACAGGAGTGTATGAAAAATGTCCAGGGCAGACCAGCACCTCAGAGGTTTGTATCCACCAGATCTGGATCTATATAGCATGAACTCTCAGAACACACCACAGATCAAACTTGAATAAAATACTGAAGTTGAGAAGTTCATAACTGGATTAACTGCATTAATACATTCCTCCTCATCATCACCATAAATATGAAACTTTTCTGATTTTGGATTAAACAGGCCTCAGTGCAAATTCTGTAAGTCTTTGTGAATTATTTCGTTCTCACAGTACTTACTGCTAGAAAAGTGATTCTCTCAGAGGGAAAAAATTAAAATCAGACAAACAAACCAACAAAAACAAAACCCAGTCTACCCAAGATTGTGAATAAAATTGCTTTATGAGCCTGTTAAAGGGATATTCAAGGATTATTGTTAACTAGGCTAGAACTGTGGAGGAGTGCTGGCCAGTCATCCTACTGTGCAGGGAAATTTTCTTTATGCTTTTCACACAGAATACCTGAGCTATGACAACAGTGTCTTTATGAGTCTGTCCTGCCCTTGGAACCAGTCCACCAGCCCACAGGACTCTGTCCCTGTTTGGTTTAGCAGCACTAATCCAAAGTAGACTAACGTAAGAGACAAATCACATGGAGAATTTCAAGGTTGTGAAAATTATTTCCTCCACTTACAGTCTTTCTTGGACCATTTTGTTTGGTTTATTTATTTATTTATTTGTTTGTTTGTTTTTATTGATCAATAGATACCTAGCCTCTAAAGCTCCTGAATGCTTGAATCTGAACTGCTGAAAACCTCTCTCATGAGATTCAAACATGAGCCCAGAATTGTAGTTACCCTAACTATGAATCAGCTCCCTGGAGCATCAAACACCACTGGCCAGCACAACACCAAAACCTGTTTTTATTTTTACAAGACCATCAGATATAAGAAGGCAAAAAAGTTTGTGCTTCTCTCCTCTCTCACCAAAAGTAAAACCATTTGCACAGAAAAGAAAGGGGAGGATGGAAGAAACTATTTAATGAGCACAAGCCTGATAAACATTTCTGCTGGGAAGAGCACAGTGATGTCTGAGAGGTAGTGCTCACATGGAAGGTCAGAAAGCGTGTTCTAATTCCATCTATGTCTTTATGCAGGAGGGGGAGAAAAATCTACTTCATCTGAGATTAAATTTTACAGCTACTACTAGTACAGATAAAAATTTATAGCTTCATAGCTGTATAGGGTTTAGATTTAATTAGATGAACTTGTTTCCATTTACACGGCAACTTTTGCAATGAGGTATGCTCTGAAAATTTGCATTAGCATGCTTTATATAATTTTTACTGACTTTCTTGCTATGAGCTGCTAACTCACAGTATCATATTTTAGAATAAAAATGAGAAAAGAAGTCTCCAGTTCTTTCTTGCTTGCATTGGGAGTTTGGCTGTTATTGATTTACTTTAAGAATGATGGCCATAGACAAGATATTTCCATGAGCAAGTCTATTGATCAGGTTTCAGTATGCTTGCAATAGAAAGTTTGGTATTAATGCAGATCATGAAAAATTAAGTCAGAGAGTCTTTCTAAGGGGTTCATTAACACCTTCACATGATAGAAAGATCTCATTCTGACACACTTCTCTTTTTCACTTTCTGGTTCATAGCAGGTGAGGATTCAAGATTTTCTTGAGGACATATGAGTTTATTTACCTTCAAGGGTGTTGTGGTTTAACTCCAGCTGGCAACTCAGCCCCACACAGCAGCTCACTCCTCCTCAGTGGGGTGGGGGAGAAAATTAGAAGAGCAAAACTGAGAAAACTAACAGGTTGAGATAAGAACATTTTAATAATGGAAATAAAACAAAATTAAATAATAAAATAAATATTATAAAACTAATAGGCAATTGTAATGAAAAGGAAAATATCAAAAAGAGAGAGAAATAAATCTCATGATTAACAAGTGGTGTGAATGAAAAACAATTTTTCACCATGAACTGACTGATGCCTCAGCAGTGACCCTTGGCCAGCTTTCCCCCTAGTTTGTACGCTGAGCATAATGGCATATGGTACCTAAATTTTAAAGCTCTACTAAGAATTTGCCTTATCCCTGTTATATTTTTCCTGTTCATCCTCAACATTACTAGATGCTAATATTTCTGGGACACTTTTAGATTCACAAATAATTTCTCTGCTTTTTAAGTTAAAAATGGTACTCTCTTCCTTAAGATAAAAATACGTTCTCCCTCTCCTTTTATTTGTTCTCTATTGTGTTTTGTTTGTAATTTCTTCCTTCAGATTCAATAATGATAGCCTCTTGTCTTCTTCACAGACTGCAGAATCACAGTTTTTTGGCCATCAAGGCTTCTATCATGTCTCCTGTTTTCATTCTTCCTCCTAAATCCTCCCAATTCTCTTTCAGAAACCAAGCACTTTAAAACACTGCGTATTTAAATGTAATACAAGTTTGTACTGCCCTATTTTTCACTAAATTTAATGTAATCCCATCAACAGCACTCTCAAAGTAATCGTTAACTTCCAATGTGGTGATTAAATCATCTTCATCAAAATGGATATGCTGATATTTGATTTTTTGTTTTAATAAGTTAAAATTATTTATAGTTTATAGAAACTAATGACATTTTATTATTGGTTGCATAAAGCTTACAAACTGAATTTTGTATTCATAATTTTTTTTTCCTATTCCCATACTGCTATCATTTAGGAGATGGTAAAGGAATCTTTTCACTGGAATTTGGTGGCCCGTGACAAATGTCTTCATGGTCTCTGCAGACACTACATGCACCCAAATACATTTGTTTAGCCACAGTTAGTAGCTGACAGTAACACGTAAATAGCTGGTCAAGAAAAGGGTGAGCACCAGGAAAGCAGAGAGAGATAAGACACTTCACCAGGCAGTGCCTCATGGAAAATTCTAGTTCAAAATGATGCTCGTGCCAGCATCACCTTCCTAACAACAGGCACTTTTCGGCTACCTGAGGAAAATTGTTTTACTCTTTACTCCCAAACTCACTCATTTATCAGGATTTCTGCTAATGCTAACATTCTGTGAATATTTTCACAGAATCACAAAACCACAGAATCACAGAATACTAGTCTTTCTACACAAATATCAGAATTTCGATGTTGTTCACCTGTAGTAATAGCAGGGTCTGTAAAACTGAAACTAAGCTGATTCACAGATTCGTCCACTTCTGTAGGTCTTTGGATATACTGATATGCTGAGAGATGGATATCAGTGCAAGGTGGGGTTTTTGTTCCCATTATGTTACTGTGTTACAAAGGAATATATAAACCTGTCATATAGATATTTAAACCCTGTCTCCAGGAGTTCCTCTAGAATATTGCGGTAACAAAAAACAGACGGTGTTTAATTCATTCTAAAGCTCTTCATGATAACCAAGTGGTCTTCCCAGCAGCATTCCAGTTAGAAAGAAATCACGTCTATTAGACATAAACCCCCGTATTTCATAAAATAATTTCTGCCAGTATCCTAGAGACTTACAGAATTACCTTCATCCCTTTTATGTCAATGCTCACTCCTTTAAGATCAACTTCCCAGCATTGTCTTTGTAATCTTTTATTGTTACCTGTTGTTGCTGGAAGATGAAAGGTTTTGTCTTCTTCTTCTCACCTCAATGATTACCTGTGCTGGTTTTGGCTGGAATAGTTTCTTCAAAGTAGCTGTTAAGCGGCTGTGGCTTGTATTTGTGTTGCAAGCAGTATTGATAATTCAGGGATGTTTTCATGTTTGCTGAGCAGTGCATATACAGTCAAGAGTTTTTCAGCCCCTCACCCCACCCCACCAGTGAAATGGTTGGGGGGTCCACAAGGAGATGGGAAGGGACAGAGGCAGGAAAGCTGGCCCCAACTGACCACAGGGACATCCCATCCCATATGGCATCACACTCAACTTTTGGAGCTGGTGGATGAAGAAGGAAGGGAGGGAATATCTGGAGTGACGGTGCTTGTCTTCCCAAGCTACATTACATGTGATGGAACCTGGCTGTCCTGGGAATGGCTGAGCCCCTGCCTGCCCATGGGAAGTGATGAATTGCTTTGTTACTTGGGCTTTGTTTGTTTGGCTTTGCTTTACCTATTACGCTTTACCTCAGGTGATCAATTCACTCTTACTCTTCCAGTTCTCTCCCCCATCCCATGGGCAGGAAGTGAATAAGTGGATGTGTGGGGTCAGTTAACAGCTGAGACTAAACCACGACCCCACCTCAATTTGTTTACTGTAGTTTAAAGTTGCACTGATGGGCCAAATTATTCACAGCATTGCATTAAATAAAATACCAGCTGAATTATAATTAAATACAGTATATCTTCCAGCAGAGTTTAACCTGGAAGTCTAATAATTGCTTCAAAGAAATACAGTCTTTAGTATTTCTTTCTGCCATGTCTTCTCAGTCATCAAATTCTGCTAGTATTTTCTTGGGGGTAGGGAGGGATTGCAGATCAGTCTCCTTCTGTGCAAAGTCTGGCACAATAGGTCCTTTAGGTTCTACTAGAGTGCAAATAATCACCACATTCTTAGGGTGTTTAAATGTCACAGAGATGTGTTTAGTCTAACCAGGTGCACAGTCAGATGAAAGGAAGACTTAATTGGAGAACTCCAGCCTCTGAATAACTGATTGGATTCTTCACCTCAATTAAAATTATTAGCAAGCTCTAACGCACTTCCCACTTTCATCAGAGGATGTTTACTGACAAACGGGTGAACCTACTGTTGCCCAGATTAAACAGAATTTCTCTTAACTCCTGGAGAATGACTAAGGATTGAATTTACTGAACAAAGAAAAGCGGGTTCCTCTGGCAGAAATTCCAAGGCTCTGCCTAGAGCTCAGGGAGTAATAGGATTCAGTAACACAGTGCAGTGCTTCCAGTCCAGCGAACTACATAATCCACTTCAGGTGACCCCAGCACAACGAGCAAAATAATCCACTCCTGTCTTCATGGGCTTTCAGACCAATGAACAACATAATCCAAATTTTTATTAGAAACTATGGACAAAGACAAAAGGTTTTAAGAATAATCAACATGTAAATGTGTTCTTTGTAGTCAGAAAGGGAATTTGTGCTACAAGACATTAATAAATTAATTTTTAACAGTCAGAACATCTGTGGGCTTCCATTAGCTCAAAAATAAGAAAGTAATGGCTTCATCAACCATAACATGCAAATATTTCTGTTCGAACTGACTATGGGTGATTACCAGCCTGGGAGGACATGCTTATCATTTCCAAGTATGCTCATTACACATTTTTCTTACCATCCAGACACTCTAGATTGGATAAAAAGGGGCTATTATTAAAAAAAAAAAAAAGACATGAGAGATATCTTCAGTTCAGTCAGTCTGATTACTTTGTTATTTTCTCTAAATGTTTATTTTAAATGTTTTCCTGCATTCTCTAGTTGTTGCCTGCTTTATTTTGTAATATTTATTTATCAAAACTACCCAAAAGATGCAAAATCAAACATTGCAAAAGCAGTTCCCGGAAACTTCCATTTTTGACTTGCGAGTTGAGTGCTAAGGAGTTTACCTGTGAAGAACAGAATACTACAGAGGTTATGTCTGGACAAAGGAACAAAGGTCCCTGATCCTTGAGCATGGTGATTTGGCACTGCTTTAACAGGAGATGGGCCTAGATGACCTCATAAGGTTCCTCACTCCTAAGTTAGGCTAAAACAATGAACATGACTGAACACATTCCTGTGAAATTGAGTGAAAAGCATTGAATAAATGAAAGAGTTAACATTTGCAGGCAGATTTCTTCTGAAGTCACTGAAGTAAAAATTAAACTCTGAGTGTGGAAGGTCTGGTTTTTCTGTACTTCTTTTCTGTATCTCATTTTACTGTTTCCAGTGCCAGTCTTTTTTTTTTAGGATGATTCTTCCATTTCTTCTAAATATTCCATTGCAATCTTCTTGATAATTTTCCTACTAAACATGGAACTATATGGTACAAAGCCTTAATTATGTCCATGATGAAATTAGAATTTTTCAAAATAACATTAAAACCCTCAAAATTAAATTTCAAAATTAAACAGTTCACTGATAGAAATAATGTACTATAATACATTAATCAAATAAAATATTTGGTCACTAATTTGCACTTCTAGGGCGGTAAGAAAAGGCACAATTTTTTTTTCCAAATCTAAAATTTAAAATAGAAACATTTTATCTCAGCTGAATGAGCTCTCAAAACAATGGGAGCTCTCATGCGTCTCAGTTTTCTGCTTGTTCCTAAAAACTTTGATAATTAAAGTTTTCCGTATCAAAGAAATTAAAACATGTACCAAGATACCAGGTATTCCCCTAAGGTGCAAATGATTTTCTGATCAGTTTGAATTGATAAATTAAAATTTAAACTACTTAAAATTTATTCTTATCCTAAAAGCATGTGTTTGTTTTATCAAATACATTAATTGTGAACATACTTGGATTCTGAATTTGTTAATGGTTTGCAGAGCTGCCACCGTGACAGGGACCATTGTAGATGTGGACATTAGTATGGTATGAATCAGCTCCCACCTGTTCAAAGTACTAGGAGTATGTACTCTGAAATTAGTTCAGATTAGCCTGTTAATTATTTTAAGATTCTGAAATTAAAAATTCCATGGAAGAGCAAAATACTGCCATATTGCCACACAGATTACATTTTTCACTCCAAGCTATGTGGCTCTCAACCACTTTCACTGGCACCAAGAAATCTACTCAGTCACCCGTGTACTTGACTGTTAGCAAATGGAGAGTGAAAACAACCATCCAGCATCTTCGGAACAAGGGTGTTTTGTGGACAGATTGTCTGGCCACTGCAGTATGATTCCCATCCAACTCTGAAAATGTTTGCAAGGAATAATAAAACTGCCAAAGGTGTTTAAGAGCAGTCAGCTAGTTTAAAGTGCTGCAGAATTCAGTTTCCTGGCAAATGCTCTAACAAGCTTTGCTACAAAATGTCAACATTTGGATTCACGGTGTCCCAAGATACCTGTTAGTTGCAGCTCTGCTGAAGCTCTGAAGGTTTAACTATCTGAACAATGAAAAATTAGTTATAGCTGGAAATATAACAGCATTGAAGCCTAACTTATCCTGAAAAATATGTGCAAAGAATAGGCAAGAATTCCTCCAAGGTGAAACAAACATACTGGCTCTAAAGTGGTTTCTGTGCTTTGGTAGTGTTCTTTTCTCCCAAGAAAAATATTATTTCATGATATTATGAGATGGAAACTTTATCCAGTGAACTGGCCCATCATGTCACGGTGTTCAAATAATAACACCACAGCTTCTTCTGCTCTGGTGATAAGAGAATCCACTGTAGAGCTATGATAGAAGTAAACGGACATGGGTGGTCAGTCCCTTACAAGTTTGCTAAATAATAGGTTAATGATATTTTCCAAAGGGTCTACTTGATATGGAAGCTTGAAAGCCATGTTCATAAATTGCAAAGAAACAGAATTTCCATTATTCTCCTGATACCTTTATTTTTATGAAGCCTTTGGCCTAAGCCAAGGTTTAATAAGCAGTAGTGAAATTGTCCGCTTGAGATGACAAATGTATCACAGGAATTAAGAACTTAAGTCTCTAGGACTATCAGTGGAAACCTTTGAAGACCCCATTTTCCAAATATATTTAGTTGTGTCAGTATCCTGACTGTCTTTTTTTTAATGATCAGTGCTCTCTTTAAAACAGAAAGTTTGCAGAAAATTATGGGTGCTACAGTTTTAGGATAACCCAAACAAGGCACACACTCCTCTTGTGTTATACACTGCATAGACTAAGCAGCAACAGGGTCACTGTATTTGCCAAAAAGATGTTTATGGACACTGTGGTAGGAAAACAAGATGGCCTAGTCCATGACTAGAGCAGTGCTTTGGGAAATCCAAGTCTTGGGCCATTTACGGTCTGAGCTGCCTGGCTAAACATCAGTGCAGGGAAGCAGAACTTGCCCAAAGATTTTTTTACGAAATGGGGATTTGGAACTGGTGGAATAACATGACAGAAGAGTCAAGCACACACACTGGACAAGACTAGCTAGAAAATGTATTTCTTTCTATTGGTTTCTTGCCTTGGAATTCTTTCCCTGTTCCTGCCTCCCTTGTGCCTCACTGGAAGCCTTTTGTTCTCACAGAGCCCAGACATGGAAGTTCTGAGCCTCTGCCTGAGAACTGAAATACAACAGCACATTTCAGTATCTGGTGGCAGCATACAACAAGCTGGGAAAATACAGAAGATGTGAACGAATCTCAGGAACCTTTACAGTTTCAATGAATTACAAGTTTCACCTTCAGTCTCAAAGCATGTTTTATCTGCAAATTGGTAGAAATTAACTGCAAGTGGCATTGCATATATATTTTAAAATTAAATTAACATATGCCTTGGTCAAGTTTCTCAATTTGCCATCCTGTCTGACTTCAACATAACTCAACTACAGCAGAAGCCTGTTTTCAGTAAACATTCTCTGTTAAAATAAGAAAGAAAACAGAAGTCAGGACTGAACAGAATTTCAAGAGTCTTGAAAGAATTTCTACTACACATTAAACATGGCATCTACACTTTTAAAAGAAATTGAGCATGCACTGAGTCTTATCAGGGTAATAGTAACTGAATAACTCAAAAACATCTCTGAACTGGACTGACTAAATATCTTACTGTCCCAAAGTGCAATGAAAAATATATTTTAAATAGTTATGAAATAAAAAAGGCATAATCTAAAATCATAATATCTTTTGTTCTCAAGGATCATTTCCAAAATTGATGCTGGCACTTATCCTTCTGCAGTATATGTCAAGTGCTGAAGTCCATCATCACAATATTCTTGCAAAGGATTTTTAAGGACCTTTAAATATTTTGCTTTTCCATCACTGAGCCAAGACACTGCTGCTGAAGCTGTTTCCTGCAGCAATTTTCTTCCAGTCTTCCATACCCAGGCTAAGGACTTTAAGCTTGCTTAGCAAAGATCACCCAGGCTCTCCTCTGAAGCAGAGTTTCATTGCTCAACTTGCAGAGCACAATCAGCAACAGGTACTTAATAATGAGAAAATAAAAGAAATCACACAAGGACAGTCACAATTGCAGTGATTGATATATGCATATATAAAACCATATCTAATATTAAGCCAATACTTTCAAGCGGAGAAAAAAAATTAAATTTTCATGGGACTATTGGTGGTTTGTATTTTAATTATATGGATGCCCTGAAACCTGATCAGTCTTTAGTATATTTTTGGACCTCTTTGGGAAATAAGAGTTTTAACATGATATGTCCTTTGTGCTATATTTTTATTAGTGTGCTTTATGAACATGTCATTAAGGAAGTCATGTGTTGAATAATGGATAGGATAGGGTAGGATATGCAACTACTTAAGCAGCATAAAAAAGTCCCATTCCCAAGAGTTCCACCTCACACTAGTTTAGAAATAGTATTTTTGTCCTATTTTATGGCTGTGGAATGTTTGGTCCTGCTTAAAAGCTTAACTGCAAAGTGTATGTAAAAATAACCTACTCTTAAAAGATAATGAGAACCTGAGACCTTTTTCACATAGACAGATCACCGTCTGTATAATTACTTTGTCTATCAAATATCTCTTATATTTGAAGTACTCAATTCAGAAAACAGAACAGTAAAACAAAAGAGTAGAAGTACTTGGACACTTCCTAATGAAGCAGGTTTTCATTGGAAAATGTTGATAAGATACTATAGCGGTTTAATATATGTTTGTAGAAAATTTCTAGGAAATTTCTGAACAGAAAATTTAGACATATAGAGCCAGGGATATAAAGAATAGTACCATGCATTTTTTAATTTTCATAACAAGATGCTTTGAAAAGGACAGTGCAACATTTTTTCCACTATTCTCCATTTTTCCAATAAAAAGCCAGTTTTATTTTTCATTTACTATGCATTTAGTGTGGTGCTAATACACAAGAAAATTAAAATTTTAGGAACCAGGAAATCTCTCGCAGATCAGGAATTCTGATATTTGGCTAATTCAGAAAATATCATGTGCAACCATTTTTATTATCCGCTTCTAAGATAGTCAATTTAAAGTGTTGTTGACTGATATATTCCAAGCTTGAAAATATCTGCCATGTGGTGTAGCTCAGGACTGATTCATTTATCTGCAGAAACAGAATGAGGAAAAAATATTGTACTACAAGTAAGTTGAGGGTTTTTTTGGTTCATATTTTGTGTGGTAAGTCCAGCTGTCTGGTCAGAGGCAACGGAGGGAAGGGAATTATTTGTCTCACCAGTTTAAGTAATTAATTCCTCTCTACCTAAAACAATAGGACTATTATTTTGATGGGACAGTAGAGTGCCAGCACAAGCCACAAAAATTTTAAAACTACTACCATGATCAATCCAGCGTTATAATGCCTCCAGAGGGTTAGTCTAGAGACACTATTTTTTCTTAGGTATATCTACTAAATATTTTGGTGATGAGCAGAGTTTTTGAGTATCTGGGAATGTATAGCTCTATATCAATATGACAATATTAAAAATTCCGTAGGATATCTGAGTCTTAAATATAGGGAAAATGGTCTTAAATGAAGAGTCTTAAATGAAGGCAAAACCCTGTTCTAGTAAAGAAGGAAATTTTCTAAATTGTTTGGCTTATTTAGAATAGAAACACCTTTAATTTACATTTTTCTAAATACTGATTTTGCTCACATGAACGACATGCTGCAATCCCATCCTTTTACCAAGATGTCATTTATTCACTGTCATCATTTTTATCTGAAAGCCAATGCAATCCATATGTGACCTCTTCCGACGCTCTTCAGAGTTTGCTGCTCCTAACATCTATAAACTACCACAACAACTTCTGAACAATGTCAAAAAAAGATGACAAGTGGGACTTGTCAGGATAACAGAGATTATGTCCTGTAAAACAGATGATTGAAACTAGAGTCTAGACTGACAAGTACACAGTGATCTATTTTCTACTGGTCCAAGAGCTGATTCATTATTTAAAATCTAGATCTTTGTACGTCCGTGCATTTTATGAGCACAGACACTGTCTGTAAAGACCCCAGAGTGTGCACCAGGTGCCAAACAACCAGGCAGTGTAAATGGGCCTAACTCTATTGATGTCCTCAGAAGTGGGATGATTTGCATCTGTTGAGACCTGGTCACTCATCTCAGCCGAAGTGCATAAACACACATTTTCTAGAGCGTATTTGCTGTCATTTCTGCAGTGGGAGCCCACTTGAACACAAGAGATCCTTATGGCGGCTCTGAATTACACCTCAGCTTTATTATAAACTATCTTGGAAGGTGGCTAAAGACATACTGAAAAAGTATCTCATAAAGAATTGGTTTTGCATAGTGTTTACTTCATGCTATTCTCTAAACTAATAAAACTGCCTCCTGCTTACGAAAAGGAAACAAATTCTTATCTGCATCTTGTATTATTTTTCTCTGTTCAGCCATTCCAGAGAACACAGGATAATTACTCTAGCTTTCTGTGTATATTGTTCATTTAATTACACTTTCCTTTTATCATCTGCTGTAATTTTAACAGACTGAGGGTTTACTACACATACATCAAGAAATCAGACTGGCAGGAAAACAGCCTTATTTTTCCAAACTATTTCATACACACAACAGTGGTCTTCAGGGAAAAACATAGAGAATGAAGCAAGGAGACTTGAATTCTACTTCCAGCCATCCCAAGCAATGCCCTTCTCACCTGAGGCAAGTCACCTGACCTCAGTGTACATCTCTTGTTGGTTTGAAAACATAAACGGTAATATGTAAGCTGCCGAATTGGAAAAACAGTATGAACAAGAGTATTCTATAATCAAAGCTCAAATAAATGTTACAAGTTTATGTTGATTACATAAAAAAAATTTTAAAGTAGTCAAAAATAATCTGTATTAGCAAATGCTTCAAAAAGTATTTAAAGGACTCACACAGAGGGGTTTTATACTTTGTGACCATGGCTGGAAATGCAAAGTTGTATTGCTGACTCACTTGGCAGGCAGAACAAATGGGGCCTATTAGCGGCAACTCAGAAATACAAAAGGAATATATAAAAGTTCTTGTCACAATTGAAAAAAAATAATAGCAACAGCTCATATTTCAGATTTTTGTTTCTGTTATATACTCGATTTGAGAGTGAGCAGAGAGGGAAACAGAAAGACATATCCAGCTACCCTCACTTTATTACAATTAAAATCATTGAAGAGAGATCTAATCAAATGAAGTTTTGCTGCATATTCTGGGACCTTTAGCAAATTAGTAGACTTCTAGGTTGTGAGCAGAAAAATTAAAATCCAGTATGTATCTGTATCTCTGTATCTATATGCATGAATGTGATGGTTTATATGTATAAACACACATAGAGGGGCCTCACGAAAAAAAACCAGCACCACCACCAGACAAAAACTCTGTTGTCTAACTCCAGGAAGTTGAAAAGATTTGAAGAATGATCGCTTATGCTTTTCGAGACCAAACTAGCTAGTTTTAATATTAGCAAATGGTGGTGCTCTTAACTTCCCAGTAGAGACAGATTTTGCTCAAAGGTTCAGTTAACACTGTTTACCCTTCTACGATTATATTCACTCTGCCATTCATGAAAGCCTATCTGCAAACCGACTTACTTCGCTTCTATATTAACTGTGATAACCAGTCATCAAATGAATGTTCACACTGGCTTCATCTGGCAAACCTCAGAATTAATAGGTACGAAAGGTGTGATAAAAACAAAAGAGAGAGAATTCACTGATGGATGTGTTGAGATCTATCAGGCAAAAATGAAACGTTATTTCAGGTGTCTGTCAGTCTTCTGTATAGATCTACAAAATAAATATTAACAACATGTTTTAAATTAAGCACTTCATTTACATTTCACCTGTTCTATTCCATTTGTTCCATTCTCTTAATATGAGTCAACCATTGCACACATCAGCTTCAGCAGGCCACAAAAAGTAATTTTTGGCTTCAGATTCTGTGATAAATTTCTCATCAGAAAATTACACGTCAGTCTAATTTCATGGCTGTATTATCCTTCTGTCTAAAAACTTAACGAACTAATTAAATTCTGAATTAACTGAAATCAGAATAAACCCCAGACACTAGCTTCTAATCTGAAAAAACATCTCTTGGCAGAAAATAGAATTAATGTGTTTCTCATGCTTTGGAGAAGTTTGCCAAAAGCAGACCCCTTACTGTTTCAGGCCCATGGCCTTGTTTCTGCCACAGATGCTATTTGCTGTTTCAGGGTTTCTCTTTCAAAGACGCCAATGCCCCTTTGCAAGAAATTCTAGCCTTAATACACCAAAGCCAAGCAAAATGTCAGCCTAGAAACACAACTATACTGTCAAGACAAGAGGATCTAGTGGCTCATTTTTTTCTTAAGTTTGTATAAAATTGAATTCTTCGTGTTGTATAGTGTTCTGCAGTTCTTTTGCAACTCTTAGGGTGCTTGAAGTGTAGGAATGTGGACGCTGGCGTGACTTTTTGTAATAGCAGCAGCATGGGGAAGTAAGCAAGGAGGATATGCCCAAAGGATGCCTGGACAATAAAAAATGAGGAGATGAAAGCTCAGAATGTGAAGGCACATATACATTCCTCTTTGTTTCCCTGTGTAACTTCTAAAGGAAGAGCTTCCCACCAGCACACTGTCTGGGTCACCCCAACAGCCCAAATGGCAGGATGCAGCACTCTACACAAAAGCTTAACCATACAGACAAAGCAGATCTTATGCTACTGCAGAGAATTGTCTGGTATATCTGCATGTGAACAAGTAACTGCTAGAGATGATTTTCACCTACCAGGTCCCTCAGTCTGCCTTTCTTCCTCGTCAATTAACAGCTTTCACTCTTGAGAATCGTACACGCTGTCCTGTGGCTGTTGCCAGCAGGACACCTCATTTCTGCCTCCCAGCTACATTTAAATGTTAATGACTAATTCTATAGCTAATACGTGCAGTTGATTTTATCTTAATGTCTACCAGCTAAAAATGTCACTGCTTACACTTGACTGAAATGAATTTTTCTAAACCATCTCTTGTTAATTATCTTTTACCATTTATAGTTCTATCTAATGGTCTGTGTTGTCAACTGGGCTGCTAACAGGCAGCTCACTTTCTGCCTCTGAGATGGGGAGGTGGAACAGCCAAGCCTTCAGAAGAAAGCATAACCTGATGTTTCTTGATGTGGAAAAGACTATTTGGAAGGACACAATAAACAGAAGCCAATAAACTTGGGCTTCCAGTGCCATGAAGTTTGTCTATGTCTTTAGCTGCAGAACATTTACATAAGGGATTACTTGCTTGTTCCTGAAGCCCAATAGCAGCCCTTTTTCTTTTTTTTTTTTTAAGAAAATGATGATCCATAATCATTAGTTTCAAGTAAAGAAGATAAACAGGAAATCAAACATCAATTTATATGTCATAACTGCCACATTTATAGTTTTCAGCAAAAATAATTTAGGCTAAAATATTTTTAGGCTAGCCTAATTTATACATTGATTATAGAGTTTTCTGTAAAGATAGTTCTACGCATGGAGGTATTACCAGTTTTGAGAAAAAGGGGATTTTAAAAAGGACAACATAATTTTGAGAGTGTCTGTTTCCATCGCTTTTAGCTTTTCTTATTGTCTTAATTGTCAAAAACATCTCCAATTATATAGTAGATGAAAAGTCTCATTCCCAAGCAGAAAAGCATTTCTCTCCTACCTCCCTGGAACTCATGCTTCTTGCTTGACTTGAGTACAATGAGGTGAAGACTGGCAGTAGTCATGAAGAAGTCAGTAACTAGTTCTTTGTATTAAAAATGCCGTAGGTAAGGTTAACAAAGATCCCAGCTAATGCAGCATGTACAAATAAAGATTTAAAAGAGCTGATGTCAGGACATTTGGTGATGGACAAAACCATAGCAGGCCTGTTTATCACCATGTTGGACCATTTAGGTGGCTTGAATCCAAGTTATGCCACTAAAAGTCTCTAAGTTTACAGTTATCTCCAGAGTGTGGGCTGAGATGGCCTCACAATACACACTCTACTTTTTTATACGTTCAAGGAAGGGCAATCTTGGCCTCAACAGTGGGTTCAGATTTGCATTTATCAGGAGCAGTGTAGCAAAATCTCAGCATCAGATGCACATATAATAATACTGAAATGAAGACAGAGTCCTGGAGAATCATGTGAGCCAGCAGTCAGTAAGGACAAGACAAACATTTGAAATAGTTGGACAGAAAATATGTTCTGGAAAGAGTTATAATGATGCCCTATTGTCCTCACTGATTGCACCAAAATCCTTGCAAATGAGATCCTCCACGCCTTGCTACCATGTCTGAAAATTGTAATGGCAGCACTTCATCGTATCACAGAAGAAATGTACAGTGCTCAGACGTCATGGGTGCTATGAGCCATATATATGTTTAAGAGATTGTCTGCAGAGAGATATTCATGCAAATTAAATACCCATAAAGACATTTTAGAGTGGAATATTACATTCTGATTAAATTGCTGATCTCTAAACAACATTACCTCTTGCTAGAATCCTTCTAGAATTCAGTAAGGTTTCTTAAATTTTCTTTGCCTCAATTCGTTTTCAAAATTACCCAGAAATTAACTATTTCAGTGCAAATGCACGTTTTCTTGACATGCAGACCTCAGGATCAACAGATTCATATTCCAGAAAGATTTTCAAGAGCACAAATATTTGTCTGCCAGGTTTAAAACAGAGGGCTTGAGTGTATGTTCTCAGACAGCTGTACATTTTCATTTTGAGGCAGTTGACAGCGGCAGCAAAACACCTTTTTCAACAATTTCTGCTGATGTTATAACACTATGCTACCATCACTGATATATCTGGAACATTTGTTTTAAACTTCAGCAGAGGCCTAGCCCTGATTTAGAACTGATTGATGGCATTACTATCCTTTCTATGTCACAGGTGACAATAAATTTCTGTATTAGGAGAATCTGATCTTGCCAAAGATGAGTTTCTTAGGTTGTGATATGGTACATCAAGCCATGCTGCCTATTTATTTTCTATTTCTTTTCAGTTTCTAGGATTGTATTAGATAGAAGAAGAGAGATTTAAGCAATTCTTGTAGAAAAAGCTGTGTGGATCACTGGCAGGAAAAGTTCATTAGTTCTGTTTACCTGTGCAATAGGTTTCCCCAGTCAATCAAAAAAATCATGAGTTGTAGTTTGTCCTCTCCATGTACAGCTATAAACTACTCTGAAAAAGCCCAGTAGATATGGCTCTCTGTGTATCATGATAAAGAACTTAAGAAACTCCAGCTCTTGTAAAGCTCCTTCTGCTCAGGCCTTTAGAAAGAAAAAAAGGAAAAAAAATCCGAAGAGGAGATAAAGGTCCTATCCAGACTGGAATGATATGCATCAGGAAATGCATACAAATGAATGCTAACACACAAAAATTTGTTCTCTCAATAACGTGTCCCTTTCTGAAACGCTTTTATTAGCATGTCAAATTTATGTGTGTGGTCTGCCCGCTCTCTCTGGCTCCATACATCCACAAATGCACAGATACACACATCTACACATATAATTCTGTAGAGACAGGCACGAAAGGAGGACACCTAAATCTGCATAATCACTCATTCCTAGCACATCTTAGAAGAAAGCACAAACTGGAAGCAAATTCAGGAGGGTCAATGACAGCAGCTGCTGCCACCTAGAGAAACTCCAGGAAAGCCTGTGACTGGTGAACAGGAAAACCTTGAGGAAGTCAAGTAATTGTACAGACCTTTGGTGCCAGAATCACTTGTGTATCCACTTGTAGCTGGTTAGCTTGTCTACAGTTGCCTACGTAATTTTCACAAACCTCAGTACAATTTGGTGGGTGAGGTATTTTCAAGAGACAGTAGAGGACTTTCCAATCAGCAGAAGTGTCTTCCCCCTCCTTCCAGAAATAAATAACCTTTTCATGTGGTCAGAAATGGCTGAGACAGCAAGGAGATCTGACACTATTTCTTCTCCTTGGCTAGTGCTGCTGATGAGCAGTATTTAATCTTTCATAAGCAGGTTCTGCTCCTTATTTATTTAGAGCAGTTTGATTTCACAGGATCTGACAGTTTTCTGACATCGCCCAAATTCTTTCAATAATAACACAGATAATGACAATATCATTTAGAAATCTCTTACATGCTGTATGTGAATGCAGCTACATATCTGCAGTAAGTAACAGAATAATGGAACAGCAAATTGGTTTGTAGAGGGAGCTGAAATTAAATTGTACCATGCTGCCAAAAGAGACAAAAAGAGACACATGAATTTTGGAAGGACGAGAAATTGTTATACCCCTGAGAACTGCTGGTTGTTGTTCCTTACCTCAAGGACATACAAGCTCTTCCCATTTTGGCAAGATGTAAAAACCCCTGATCAATTCATAAACCACCATAATTCTATAGAGAGGAAGCAAGCAGTTCTTTCCACTTAGTGACTAAGGGAACTAAGCTGAAATTTTCAACCTGTATCTTTGCTGATTAAATCAGCAAATGCCATTGAGAGCCACTGAGAATTCAAGCTCTCAGAAGCAGTCCTAGGTAATTTTGGTGGTAGAAGCAACCCTCCGCCGCAGGTATTCCATGAGCCTTTAACCTAAAGGCACACAAATGCTTTCTTTCCCAGCAGTGCAGCAGAAGCCTGGAATTTGAATGGTCTGGCAAAAATAGGCAGAACTATAGGCAATGCCAGATGGGAAACAGGACTAATGGGATTTCTTACTTTAGTCAGCATCCTGTTCCTGACTGCGGCCAAAGGGATTTTTGAAAAAAAAAACATACCTGAAAGGCCAGGTACAGGAATGTATTTCCCAGGTATTAAATTCTGTGGAAAATCCGATAATTTATATGTGTGTAAGAAATAATAACATTGAGTCCATTACTCCTGAGGAGGACACGGAGAATACAGAGGTACAAGAGCAGTTAATTAAAATCATAATAAAACAAAAGAGAATGTACATCAACAAATAATATCTTGACCGATGCTGAATGAGTTTCAGACCTATTCGTGAAAAGCTGTGTATTCCATGAGTTTAGCCAATCACGGCTGCAGCATTACGTTTCACCAATCATGAAATGATTATGGCTCATATTGCAGTAGAATCAGAAGAAGGAGTAAGAGGGTGTAAAGCTTCATTTCACATCAGTTGTCCACTGTTTGATGTATGTTATGTCGTATAAAATGAAATAAGGCCTCTCCTATCAACATATTGCCAGGCCCTCATACATAAAATAGATACTTGAAATTTTTCTGGAAAGGCTAAAGGGTACAACCTGCAAAATCTCTTTCATATCACTTGTTAAATACACTGCTTAGTATATTTTTGTTTATGTTGTTTAAATACATGTATTATAAATTATTCAAGACTGTCTTCTGGTGTAAATCACAATAGCTCTAGAAAACGTAAAGTAATAGAATTACTATTAATTCAATTCAGTACCTTCAGGATTATCAATTACATAAAAAGGCGAAATCTAATCTTCCATTACCACAGTGATATTTTTTTTCTCTTTTTGCTTCTTTATTAATTAAAGATTGAATTTTTCATTACATGTTATTGTGAAAATGAAGGATGGGAATAAAAATAGGCCAGAATGAGTAATGCTTTGAGATTTTAAAGAGGTATAATTTTTTGTTTAGAAATACTGAGACAGAGGCAGTACGGGCTTTCGAACATGGGACGATACTCTCAGTGCTTATCTGGGCATCCTTCTTCAAGTAGGGTTTGGGAGAGTAGACCCAACTTTTTGTCTTTCAAGATTAACTTTAAAGAACATCAAGATGTTTTATGAACACATTTCTAAGACATATAAAATAAAAGGCCTCTACTGCATAGATTTTGTCCATCTAAATAGGATTCTTGCATCATATTCGGAACATGAGGAAAAGAGTCTTATGGATGTTTTCACCTCTCACTCTTCATGTTGCCAAATCCATAACCCAAGAAACATGTGTATGAACTTCAAAACTGGACTAGATGCCATGAGAAGAAAGTCAGCTGAAGGGAGTGATATCTCAAAGGGATAATCCCAGCAAGACTCATCAAAAGGAGAGGGAAGAATAGATGTATCTTGCAGAGCCTGAGCACTGAGTCATAATTTGTCAGCTATTGTTCTTGTTTGAAAACAAACCAGTGAGAGACCACAAGTCAGAATTATAATTTAATAGGAAAATTAAAATAAATGCAATAGTACAAGAACATTGACAGAGTCAGGATAGAACCTGACACCCTGTTAGTCAGGGTGCTGGTAGCAGTCCAGGTGAAGTGCTCTTATTGGAGCTGTGATCCTCTAGAAAAGGGTCTGGTCTTCACCTGAAGATGCAGTAGCAGCTCTTATCCACTAGAAATCTGGTGAGTAAGGACTGCTTGTGCTGTTCCAAGCCCCAGGCTCCATCCAGGTGGGAATGCTTGGCTCCTCCTCCCTGGGCAGAGCACCTCACAATGGGCTGATGAGTCATGGGGTGTGTCCTTGATTGCCCATTAACAGAGACAGCGCCCGGAGGGAGTTATCAGGGATGAGTCATGGTGGGAGATAACGAGCACTGCCTCATCAGGGATGAGTCATGGTGGGAGATAACGAGCACTGCCCCACCTGCTTTAACAGCTTGTGAAGATGATAACAGAATACATAGTGTTGTTTACATCTTACATTGTAACCTAGGGCAGACATATATGATTCCTCATTGCATTTGGCACTGGGAACCTAAACTACATATCTAACTGTGTAAACATCCTGGATTTCATTGCATTGCTTCCTCTTAAATGACATGTGGAAGTATCTTTTGTCTGAATCACTGTCTTTGCAAGGAAGAATTTTCCCAATGTGATCATTAGAACCCACCCAGCTCATATTAGAAGTCACAAGAGGTCACTCTTTCCCAGCAGTGACTCTTCAATGCCTCCATTATAAGGAGTGAAGCACAGAAGAAGGGTAATGGAGGACAGTTTTGATGTTATATACATATTACCTGTCCCTCCATCATTATTACAGGAGTGAAAATTACTATAACGAATCATCTGAAACTGCAAAAAGAATTAAAACTGCATTCATTGCAGTTACTCAAACTGGAATTTGGCCAGAATATTATGGTTAGTTTTCTCACCTGTGGCGGAAAGCAGGGCTACCTCTGACCATAGTTCATCTCTTCTTCCTACCACACTGAGCCCTTACCACACAGCAGAGATCCAGCTTCCCACTACCACTTTCCTACTGTGTCACATGATTTCAATAATCCTTGGGGCATTGCATGGTCCTTTTACACACCATCCTCCTAACTCTATAACTATAAGGATAGTGAGTTGTGTCAAACAGACATGCTGATCCAGATTATTACAACCGTCACGAATAAAGGATACACCCCTGCTGGTCTCCAGCTGCTTTATCTATACATCAGACCCAGAAATCTGTTGAGACACTTCCTGCACGAAAAGAAATACTTCTGTCAAATATTACAAGATAGACTTGTAATCTTCTTTGGACGTGGCTTCAGGGAGCCAGATAATCCAAGCTGTTGTGATCAGCAGGAAGCTGTTGGAAAGACATTCAAGGCTTCATGAAGGCTATTTCCTTTCAACATAGATTCCTGTGTCTTTCAGACTGTAGAGAGGGCTGTCAGATATGGCTTCTGGATGGAAAAGGGAGATTGCTAATAAGGAAAATTCTCAAAGAAGTGGACTGGGTGAAAAAAAATCTTTATCCTCACAGAAATACCAATGCTTGCATGTTTCTCCACTTCCTGGGCATTCAGACCTCCTGCACAAGTGTACTTTCTGTCCATTGCTGCACTCCACTACCTCTCCTGGCATTGATGAGTTACTGTCCATCAGCATAATTTAGAGAGAACTTGAGTGGTGAAGTGCAAGCTAAAGGATGCATAAAGATCTACATGGAGACCTGGGGATTTGTTTGTATGTAACTGACTGAAGGTCTGCACTTTTTAAGGTAGCTCTTCAGACAAAATGTAGGGGCTGTTTACAAGCATCAACTGTTCATATTCTTACAGAGTCTGTGCAAATGGATGTGCAAGACAGTTAAATTATGGAATATTCAAGTTTCTCAGAGCATCTTTTGGCTTTTAGAAGGACTTAATCTGCAGGAAATGAGGCTGGGGGTCTTTAATTGACCTAAGGTAGTTAGCTGGTATTGAACTGATTTGGGGCTCCTGGCGAAAGGAAGAGAAGGTCTTTAGTATACAAAAGGAAAAATACATCTATTTTTTATTCATGTACTAAGACATTTTTTGAAAAACCTCCTGATTTTTTATTCTAGTAGTAAAAAAAAGTCCACTTTTTTGTGTTTTTTTCTCTAAATCTACAGATTTTCAGCTTTTTCAATACAACTTCTTTGGATCCAAAGCGTCTCTTACCATATTTGTACAAAAGTGACACCAAGGACAACCTCACTTTAGCTGTGGTCTCAGAACTAGTGAAATACAAACAAAATATGTCTTTGGAGAAGCACAGTAAAACAGTGGTGAAATCTTGGCCAAATAGGTTGTCTTATAAGAGAGAAATTAGTAACCCCAGAATTTGCTTCTAATTTTGACTCTGGATGTGGTACGTGTATTTGTTTATAAAAATGAAATTTTTTTTTTTTTTTGCTGCCTAAGTCTCCTTAAAATACAGATTTAAAGTTATTTCAAAGTTGACACACTGTAACAGGTAATTTCGCCATATTAATCTGGAAAAAAAAAAAAAAGATGTCTACAGTTTTTCGTAGAAACCACTCCTTTCCATCATTTCCCAACTGCTTTGGCTTTCCAGTTTCTTTACCTGTTTCAAGGAGAGCATGAATTCCTTTATTATTCCTGCAGTCACAGTTGATAAAAATCTGATCCAGCTCTCATCCTGCCGTACCTTAATTGCTTAAAGCTTTTCGTCTTGTCTTCCCCCTGCCAACCTCATTCTTCTGCAAAACTCTCTTGTGTGCAAGTCATAAGACAGAATACAGATAAACTCATCTTTGAGCACATTGAAGATGCTTGTTAAAAAGCAGTGTTTGTCTTCTCTTTAGTTTAAAACATGACAAAATCAATTTTTAAAGCTTCACATCTTAAAGTGATTTTGAAGCTCTGAACCCTTTAAGTGATGTGCAAATGGCAGAATCATATCACATTGCCAATCAGTTGCTTGCTGCTACAAACTCCATTTTCCATGCTGCTTCAAAAGCATGGTATAATCAACAAGTAAGCCTTTAAAATGCAAATTAAAGAAAGTGCACCTTTAGACTGAAACAAGAAATGACTCATTTTTTCACACACCAAGACCAGAAAAGTCTATTTCATCATATCACTTAGAAAGTTCACAGTTACTGGAGTATTTCAGAGGTCATTTTACCCACATACACCAGTACTGAACCCGCTTGCTTTAATTTTTAAGACTGGCAATTATTTAATGTAATTAAAATTTGCGTGCTATCCACACAGAACAGATTAGTGTTGCAAGTATCACGGAGCTATTCCCATCAGGCACGTGCTCCTTGCTTCAGAGAACATGGAAATGAAAAATCAACAAACTAACAGCAGAATGCCTTTCTTATGAAAAATACGTGACGGAAAAACTTTCTGGCCCTCTCTAGAGCAGAAAGCAGAAAGGGTAGCCAAAGCCATCTCAAAACATTCATAATACTGATAATTGTGCTGAGGGAAAAACAGGCAATTCAGGGTTTCTCCAAGCTGCCCTCCCCAACTCCCCTGCCACATCCCCTTGTTACTGAAGGGAAATGAATTGTATTTATGCTTTCTAAGGACAGAAAGGACTACCATCCCTGAACAAGACAGCATGTCTTTTCCTCACCACAGAAATGTTTTCAAATAGGTGACAATGCATCACTTTACATACACAATATACAAAAACATCTCTTCTTGTTTTAAAGGTATGAATGATTGCAAGCCCAATAAACTTTTAATTTACACTTACTCCTAGAAAACTGCTTCTTGTTCAATGCTGATTTTGAGTTGTTTTCACTTTTCATTGCTAGTCAGGTTATCATTTGTGATTAAAACCAATATTCCTTCTTTACCCTCTGCTATCAGATGCTTTCCTATAGTTTAAATAACTATCCCTGGTAATTTAAATTGTGCCTCAACTGTCTCTGCCTACAGACTAATTTTCCTCTGCTTCCTTGAATTCTTTTCAGTGATCTTTTCCATGAGTCTACTGCAAGTGCGAATACCAGAACCGGATACTGTGTAGAAAGCATTCAGAAATAAAGCTGTTCAGAGGTTTGTTGTTTGTATCACAGAACAAGTAACACTGCTGGAATGCATGAATAACAAGGGTGGAAATGAATTTTTGTCCAAATTGTACATGAACATTCAGGATACCTTCACATTATGTGTTAATAGGTCACAGTTTATCTGGATCTCAAAGCTGGAAGCCTAATCCTGGATTACAGATTTACAGTGGAAATCTTTCTTCCCAGGTTGCCAAATGCTTAATTCCTTGTTTCCAATATCCTCTAGTGGCAAAAGTGCTACAGTATTGTGACTACAGGAGTTGAAGTTCAGTGAACTTATTATGCTAAAAGCAAGTGCAAAAACAGGCTTAATGGAGCACTAGACAAATTCAGTTGAATTAGGGTCTGGTATTTTGATGTTTGTGTTACGAATGCTCAGCAGTGGATTCATAGACTTGGGAACGAAGCAGCCACGAGTAATTATAGCAGTTATGGAAAATTTACTGAAGCCTCCAAATGCAAATTATTTCAGCAGCCTGAGATGACAGAAGGAGGAAAGCAAGCTGAGCCTTGCACAGAACTAAGATGTGCTAACTGCTGGTGGATTCAGCTCTACTAAAGCAAAGCCGAGAATTTTGACTTTTCAGTACTGCCCAATAAGCTGTAAATTTTGACATTTCCCGGCTTGTAAAGCTGAACTTAAAGACTTGTCACAGCCTTTTCTACTCTTGAGACGATAGCTTTTTGCCTTTAAAAATAAGTCACATCCTATTATGTCACCAGTCTGACTTCCGGAACATAAAGACAAGGGAAAAACTGCAAAGACAAGATGGCCTGGAAAAGAGTATCCTCAGGAAAACAATAGATCTTATTTTTTTACCAAGGCACAACTATATTCATTAAGCTGAATTTTCATTTTCAAAAGAAGGGGAAGGGAAATATAAACAGCAGAGCGTGTCATGTGGCTCTTCCTCCTCACACCTGCTAAATGCTTTCTGCACATCAATGCCTACCCAGGAGAACAGTTGCCAACTCCCAATCTGTCCCACGCGTGACCAGCCAGCAAGCAGGGTATTTCTTAGCAAAATACTAATACTTGCAGGAAGGAAAATTCCAGTCCTCCTTTAACAATTGCAACCAGTTTAAATCCATCCTAGCAGGGGGTCTCATTTTTCCAATTAGTTTGCTTGTGGTTCCACCATCTCAATATGCAAACTAGTTTATCTTGTGAATCTAAGGCTTCACATTTTAACTTGAATGGGAACATCTCAGCACATGATCTTTTGGCTTACAGGCTGTTTACTTTCGTATTTCTTTTCTTAAAAACTGAAAAAAACCCCCACCTACTAGATCCTGCCACCAAGGTCTTATCTCTTTCCATTGAGAATTGCTAGTTCAAGAGCCTTTCTAAATAGTGATAAAGTTCAACTTAAAATGTCAATTCTTATGCCTAATAAATAGGCATAGTTCATGATACTGGAGCTGGTTTGGAAATGCTGGAGAAGTGTGGAGCTTTGATGAGGGATTTAACTGAATTATAAGTGCAAAAAACCTGACACACTTTTAAAAGACATCTAATAAATGCTTTCAACGTCTTAAGAAAACACCTAGTTTAATCTTAAAATAAGCTTGGAAAGGCCTAATAAAAACTAGGAGAGCACATCAGGTTTGTAACAGTAGGGTCTCTTTGGAACCCCTTTAACAATGTAGCTTGGGCAGGTACAGCTCCTTAGAGGGACCCTTTTGCAGAAGCACTAAAAGGAGTCTACAGTGTTAACGAAGTGTCCTGCTTGGTGCTGTTTGCCTGTTTGAAGCAATTGCTCAGGAGTTAACAGCTCTCTGGAAGCAACAACATCCATGAGCTTAAAAAGCTGCAATCTTCTTTGTAGCTTACTCTTCATCACAGTATCAGAGTGAAAAAGGAACCCAGGGGATTACAAAAACAAGGTATAAAAGCATGTGTTTCTCTGCATGATCAATAGATCTAGTGATCCTGTTTCTTCATTCTAGACTATACTACACAGAATACAGTGAATAAATAAAACAGTGAAGTGAGTTGAATATTTCAGCTTACTGGACCAGAGAGTGCCTGCATGCATGTCTGCTTGTGTACACACATCTGATAATTCTTTAATCTTGTGCTATCTTTGGAAATGACAGAAAAATGTGAAAAATCAAAAATGCGCAAAATCAAAAATATGCATTTTCAGTATTGGCGAGCAATCATTCAAAATTTGATGCTTTAAAAGTGTGAAATTATCCCTTCCATGAAAATGATTGATTTTTTTCTGTTCACACTGCTGAACAACCTCTGCATATTCCATACAACAGAAACCAAGGTCTGGCTGTTTAGTCCTGTTAACAATTCCAGAATACCTCTCATACTCCTGAGATCCTTTTCCTTGGGACTGGATTTGAAATCCAAAGCCTGACTTTCTGCTTATCCCAGCATGGTGATTTTAAACAACTCCTTAATTTGGAAGCTAGTGACAGAATACTTGGGATTCTGCTGTCTAGCAGTTTTAGGTGCAAACTACTTTTGCCTAAGTAGTTGGCTGAAGCTTTCCCACAGTCTGTATTCTCTAACAGAAAAACATCTCGAGACAAACTGGAGAAGTCCCCTAAACAACTCCATACCACTGTGATGTAGCCAATTTCTTTTCAGACTATCCTTAGACATATTGTGATATGGTAAATATGCAGCTGACTGGAAGGAAAAAGGAAGAAAGGTAGTTGACATTGTAGCAAAATCATCACAAAATTATTATTTATTCTGTCAGATACAATTTATCTGAACTCTCAGAATCATGCAAGGAACAGGATAAACACGCCGTTTAAGAAGATAGGTGCTTGGGACAGTTTTTTTGGGTTTAGGAGTTATATGGGAAAAAAAATCTGGTGCAGAACAAGCAAGAGAGATTAAATCCCCAGACTTGAATAGATGGGTTACTGGAAATCATGACACCTCACACTACTCACAAAAGGAGAATCACACCTTCTCATCTATAACGTCTTCTGTGTACAGAAGTGAAAACAGTAGTAGGCATCCCACTGCTCTGAAATGCAAATAGTAGGATTGTGACTGCTTTGTTTTCCTGAATATTTGTTTCCTGATATTCCAGAGTCCTGAAGTAACTGGTTATCGTAGCTGCCAAGCCTCTCTCTGTGATATTTGAAAAGTCATGACAGTCAGGTGAAGAGAGAATGCAAACTGATCTGATCTCCTCAACTATAGCAGCAATGGGGCTTTGATGGACTGCCTCATGCCATGACCCACTTTGTCTCATTGGATGGTAAATTATGCAAGCTGGCATAAGCTAGGAATGGGCACTGTTGACCACCTGCAGGCATTTCTTTGGGCTCAAGGTCAACACGCCTTTCTAAATTCACTGCCAGTTTGCTTCGCAAAGAGGCAAAGGACCCTAAATGTGTAATGTTCAGTCTGACAAGCTGCTGGCTGCTTACGTGCATTCCCAGTAGTTCTGGAGGGCAGATCATAAACTCTCATCATGCAAATACCTCACTGAACAGTTGTAGCCCTCCAAGGATGTACCTGTGTATGGAATAGTAATTCCATATGAATGCCCACAAACTAGGTCTGGACAAGGTGGGAGCACTGCTTGGCTTTGCCTTGCGCTCTGTAGATGGTGATTCTCTTGTTCAGGTGTGACAACTGCATATTCTGTTTCCCCTAATTCAATTCCCTGAATGTTGTCCAAAGGGGTTTCTGCCAAAAGAGCAGTTACAGCAGTAATAACATGCAATAAATCAACTTGCTTTAAAATCCTTTAATTTTTTTTTCTGCAGCTGTTTCGAACAGGTTTGCTACAATTACTAATTGATCAATAAAATAAAGGTCTGTATTCATTGAAAACAGCACAGGAAGAATATTCAACACAAAGCCAGATGGATTATTACTTTTTTCCTTTCAAATATGTTGAGATGCCAAATATTGCCACTGTGTCATCCTCTCATTTAAACAAAAAATGTATAGGAAAATACGATATTGTAGAGATCTTATTTGATGCGGTGATGAAAATACCGAGCAGAGTAGAAATGCTACAGAAGCCTTTGAACATGAGGAAAAATTAGAGTTTGTGAAAGGGAGTTTTCATCTCCTTATCTCTGCAGTCACGGAGAAAAATGATAACCAAAAAAGGGTAGGAAAGGCCCGAGGTTAAATCAGTTTCTCTTTCAAGGTAAAGCTTCCATGTTTTCACATACTCACAGAGAAAACTGCTTACAAATGTGAGTACAAGATTTATGGTTAAGGAGCAGCATTTGTATCATAGTTAGGGTGGGCTTGGAAAAGTAGATATTTTTCATCCAATAGGCATAATTATCAACTCCAAATAGAATAAAACTTGGCTCATTTTCACTAACAAATCTTTTAAATAACTTGGAGATTGCATATGACAACAAATACAGTAGGATTATAGATGGAAACAGAAGCTCTGAACATGTGTATGAATAGAAGTGCTTGTAATACTTCAATCTGCATCTTATGTGGGACAGCTCTGAGTTCTTGAGGCTAGCCTATAAACTTGAGGTTTGGGACCTCTGTCACACTAACTGAAGTCCCTTACCTTATTCATGGACATATTGCACAGTCTTCAGACAGCTTTCTGCATCACACAGTTTCTCTGAACTCAGAGGGCTTCATGATGAAAAAATCCACGCACTTCTGTCAAATGGATTTAGCAGCTTCCCAGAACTACAGATTAAGGCTGTATATTTTAAAGTGTTCTGAGACCAGTGATGTAGTTTTCTTTATGTGAGCACTGTACATAGCACAGTAACTTTTTATTAGATCTCTATGTAATACTGAAATACTCATATTTATATTGCACATGGTAACGTTTCATATTATGCTATGAATACTTAGCATGCATAATGGACTTCTAAAGGGCTTGATGCAATCTTAACATCTTCCTATAAAACAAAGCAAAACGAAAAGAAAATATGCAGAAGAACGAATTTTGACCAACTGCATGCTCCATCCAGGAAAACACTTTAGCATCTGCTTTATACCTTCTCTGGGGAGTCCTTCTATGCTTAAAATTAAGCAGCCTCTTAAATGTTTTACTGGATTAGCTCCCTGGAGCAAAACCACAAAATTCTACTGTTTTTCACAATATTTCTGATTTAATAAGTCCCTGTGCTTTTGTCAATTGGCATCTGAACATTAATGTTTTCTAAGTGGAGTTGTTGCTTGAGTGAATATAGGTAATAAAAATCACAAAGGTGATTGATTCTGTCCTTTCACTTGCCAAGATACATTTTCTGAACCCAATTAATAGAGCAAGTTAATTGTAAAGTAGCAGCTGTTATAGTATTCTTGAACAGTTTCTGAACACTGTGTTAGAAGGCATTATAATTCCAAGGTCTTGAAATACTATGCTTATCTTTACACTCTCTCTCCCTCTTTTTTCTTCTGTGGCCATTATTTTAATGAACAGGTTTAGCTAACACTTCGCAGGGAAGGTAGGCATTAACAGACCCAAACACTATAATATCCATAGCTAATCAAGAGCTATGAAGTGGCTCAGCAGGGAGGTAGAACTCATAGCCTAGGACTGATCTCTGCAGAATTTATATGGGGAAATGAAATTACCAAATTCCTACCAAATACAGCCTAAGGCATTGTGAATACTTGCTGTGCTTTCTCTACTATCTCCCAAACTTCAAATCCTCTAAATTGAGACATTGGTCCAATATAGGAAAAAAACTTCCCAAACAATAATAACTGAGAGTAGGAATACCAGTCCCCAAACAGAGAAGAAAGCCTTTTCCTTCTCGTTGTTTGCACTCTTTCAGTAACTACAAGCCCAGTACTACATGGTTACTATATTGCTGTGTTCTCTAAACAGTAACTGGTAATACGAATATACTGTAGAGTTGGGTCAGCTTTTGGGACAGATATTAATATTTTTGTACTCTGGAATGTGTGGCATGGAAAAAAAAAATCTGTAAATGTTACAATTTGAGCCAGAAAAAAGAGATGTGACTAAAAGGACTGTTTAAATATATGCTCCTAATCACTTAAGTAAATGTAATTAATCTAAACCAAATCCCAGTGAGCTTAATAATTGCCTAAAGAAAGTTTTGGTTAAGAACTTCAGAATCTGATCTTCCTTCTTTTTTTTTTTACTTTTTCTTCCTTTTTTTTCCACTACATGACAACACCACCACATAAGCTTACTGGTATAAGGGGGAAATAACAAATTTGTCCCTTCTAAGTCATGTAAATATAGTAAAGATCACAGGCAAAAAAAGTGTTTCATTTCGTTTTACATCTGAACTACAAGTTTAGGATAAAAATTGAAAGCAAAATTTTAGCTGCAGGAAAAGTTTTCTGAACACTTAAAGAATGAGATCATGTTACAGGACACTGAATTTTAAGGAAGAAAAAAATGAATTTCTTCAAGGTTGAGTTTTCCCTTAAGCTAAAGGTAGCACATTTGTTTTGAGGACTGCAATGCAGACTGTGTCATGTTCCTTAAGAAGTGAGAAGAAAGAAAAAGTGCTTTCTATGTTGTTAGCAGATGACAAGAAAACAAACTCTATGATGAGCCAATCCATGCTTGGGGTAAATCAATGTTAGCTTGGATGAAAGTGTTACTTTAAGCAAACCAAGAGTCCAAGTCTTCATCCTTGCATTTAATTCAAGACAAAAAGTAGAAATTTAGCAGCAGTTTCAGCAGGGAGACATTCTGGTTCAAATACCCCAACACATTCAACATTTTGGTCAGTTCTACTGCCCTGAGCGGCCTTGCCAGACCCAACAGTTACATTCGTGCATTTGTAGGCTGAACTTCTAAAAAGTAACAAAGAAGTTCCCAAAGCTGTAATTGTTAGTTGTCTGCTTTGACACACCAAGAAAATACTTACATTGACACTGATTTTTTGCCCTATGAAGAGTCCAGGTGCACAGCCCTCTATGAACACCTATTTACGTAAAAAAACATTCTTCCGGAGGTAATGAAAGCACAAAGGCTATCACTAAGGTGCTGATCCTTTCACTTTGATAGGAAAAAATGAGAAAATTAGAAAACAAACCAATTTGGAAAGTAGCCAAATTATCTCAACTCTCTTACAGTTACCAGAGTACTTATTTCCCAGGAAATAAATAACCCTCTGTTCAGGAACTGTATCTTACATGAATTTTTGGGTTTTGAATTAATTATTTAGCAGCGCAGCCATGTGTTTATATATATATTTCTAAGAGAAGAAAGGTGATGTTTATTTTCTGTCTTTTGAACACATCATTCCAGAATTAGGCCATGGGAAATTACTCCTAAATAAATTAATATTTTCTTTCCCTCAGTCAAAATACTTTTGACATTCTACACATTCTATAGAACTTATCCATCTAGACCTACTGGCTACCACAGTAATTTCGGAGGATGGTTCATGGTACCAAATAACAGAGAAGCAGAAAGAAACTTCCTCCAAGAAAGTAGTTTTTCTATTTACCTTCTAAAGCCATAAACACAACAAAAGCAAGCCCTTACTGACCAAATTTATTTTTTTAGCACTAATGCACAAATTTTAAGCCCAGGCTATATCACCAATTTGCTTCTAAACGTACAACAGTTTTCAACGACTCAACTTCCTTTCTTAGGAAAAATAAACACAAAATCCAGCAATGCAGCATGGAAAAATTTTTACAAAAAATGCTTATTTTATTTAATTTTGTTTGCTTCTTTTTAAAGCAAATCATCCACTCTCTCTGTCATCTTCCTGAATTGCATAAAATGCAATATAATCAATGAGTTATTTGAACAGATCGTCATAGCAAGATTGAAATAACCAGGTCTCTCTGTTCACTCATGAATATTTCCTCTTACGCTCCCGGGAGGAACATATATCAGATCTTTTGTCACATGGTACCATCATAAAGCACGTGACTAAATCAGGATTGAGAATGACATAGTCCAACATCAGTTTACAAAAATACATCACACTATAAATTCACCTCAGTCAGCTACCAGATCTCAGTGGACTTTGAACCAGCATGTTTGAAACTCTGAAACTTGAGTAAAACACCTGAATAGATACATAGGCAGAGGCATACAATACATATACTTAAAAAAAGAGATCATGATCTGGAGGTCGCTTGTTTTTCCAACACAGCACCCAAAATAGCACGTAAAGATGCACAAGAAACAGACATGAATAGATATGCAAGAAATTTAAAATAGGTTTATTTCTAATTAATTATTTATTAGAAATTAAATGTGATTGACTTTAAAGTTTTTCTTCAACGAATGGGGTTTATTTATTCATTTTTATTAAAACTGCCTTTTTACTCAGAAACTTGTGAGGATTACTATTTCTCCAATAATCTGAGATGTCATGAAAAATGATGGAAAATGTTACCCTGACTTCAAAGATCTTAAACATAAACAAAAAATGAAAGAGGGCAAGAAATTATCTGTACATATGAATACAGCTACAGTTACTTATCAGGTCTGCACTTCTATAAATATCTCATTAGTGCAATTTCTACTGAAGTCTGTCAAATTTCACTGAGCTTAAGGGTTTAGTATTTTGCTTTATTAGGGTTGTGTGTCATTGGTAAGATTTTATCCACTCTCTGGGAATTTTTTAAGAAATCAATAAAGAATTAAATAAAAAAACCGATTATTCTTAAAAGCACAAATAATTGAAAGTTAATATCCACTGAGTGTCAAAACGAGATTCAGAATCCAGATTCATAACAGGGAATAGGCTCTGAACTGAACACCTTTGAAAATTCAACTGCAAGTGTCAGAAAAGAAAAATCTTTTTGTGTTTTGAGTTCTGTCTGATTTCATTACTGATAGAATACACACGGCTATTCTTGATAACATGAAAGAGATAAATTATTGCTGAAAGGAGTAGATTTCCTTCTGGTACAAACATGAGCCGCAAAATGTTCTGAAAATGTATTTGGAACTGAAGATTATGCTCTGTAGTCAGGCTAAAACACAAGTCTTGACTGCAGGCTTATCAGGTGGCTAAAAAAAAGAGGAATTCTTTAAGAGAATGTGTAAATCAAACTTCAAACCATTGATTTGTTTAGGACAAAACAGTAAACAGCAACTATTGCAAGCTGGACTGGAGAGAAACCGTTAACAATAAGCAGAATTTTGCCATGGGAATTTCAACATAATTTTAGCATAAATGACAAATTATTAAATATATTTATGAAGAGTTACTAGTCAACCAATAGATTGTAATTACCATAAACCATATTCCCAACAGGTTTCATATGATGACACTTTGAAGAAAAACCCATTTTTTGCATTTTGCATCTTTGACGAAAATACATTTAATTGTCAATGTTTTAAGTCCAAACAGACTCTTGAACTGTGTGAAGCCAAACAACTGATAAAACCTATGCCAAAGTTGGGTTGCTGATACTTTTAAAACCACAAATTTTCAATAGAAACTGCAATTTTGATTTAAAAATAAACCTTACACACACATTTCAGACAGTGTAATTTTCCCTGTTGGTAAGAGTGGACAAAAAGAGGTGATAAAGAAAGTTAGAACCACTTCTTATACCACTTTTTCTTTGTTCATAGTGGTGAAAATTATGATGAGAAAAAGTTCTAGTTTCATATAAACTACAGTGATATTCATGTGATATTCCACACAGAAGGAAATTTTACTCAGATGTTCAAAGATGACTAAATCATTGAAAATTATTTAAATCTCCTTGAGTTTTCTTCTCAGAACTATCTTTTTTCTCCCTGCCAATGAGCTCAACTTCTAATAAAACACTCCCTGACTATAGAGGAGTGAGACCAGGTGGTGTTTCAAGTGAAACTGAAGATCAGTTTGCAAATTCCTCTAATTGCACACTAGTGCTTCTAAAATGACACAGCAGGGAACTAAGTACAAACCTCATAGAAACACTATTTTTTCACCTCAGAAAACCCTACTGTGCTATGCCCCATGGGGGACCCAGTCACCCTATTTAGTTCAGTTTCTTGTCATGTTTCATGAAAGAAAAACTTCACAAAGTCTGTTCTTGTTTTAGGGTAAGACTAACTAGGTTTAAATATACTTGCGTTCTAGATGGTTGTGTTTCTCTTGAATTACATCTTCAACCCTTCCTAGAAATGGCTCTAGAAACCCTCAGACGTACACCTGACTTTTCAGAGCACAGTCTCGGCATGTTTGGAGGTATTCATCTGTAGGAATTTAAAGCAAGTAAAAGCCCCACTGCACACCAATGTGGTAACAAGTAAAGCCTTAAGGGGACATTTGTGATGAATATGGTTTCAGATAAGGTCACGTTTGGATGGGTATGGCTGGAAGGACCGTCTGTTTAGAGTCTCAGTGTAAATGAGGTGTTGCCAGCTCATGGATATATCTAACTGATTGAATTTTTACCCCACAACCTGAAGGATGCTCATTTAGAGATTGGGAGTCTTTTCTGACTGAAATGCAAAATGTTTAAAATATACTTGGATGTGACATATGAGAAGCAGCAAGGACTACAAACATTCCATGGACATATCTTTCTCTAAATAAAAAATGATAAAGCAATAAGAAAACCTTAGAAGGATACACAAGCAATCCAACAACTGGAGGAGAAAGAGTACTTCTCAAGGTTAGTCAGAACAATGGTCTGACAAAGAAAATCTCTGTCGCCAAAATAAGGGGAAAGCCTGCTCATTGCCAGCCTGTGGCTTGTATTTTAAAGGGTAAAGCAATAAACAGCCCACAAAGTGACAGGGTCAGAGGACATGAAGTCGTATTTATACATTTGGGTTTATTAGCCTTGAAGATTCTGGAGCAAGGTAATTCTGCTTTAACTTTCTTGTGAGCCACACCAGTCTGGCTTGGTTCTCAAAATTACCCCAGAGAAACTGTGTGCACACGATTAGCAAACATACAAAACCTGCAATAAAAGTAGGTGCAAGCATATGTCATGCAGGCAGTCATCTCTGTTTCTCAGAAATACCAGCCTTCATTTGATAGATATAATTTTCCTGCTTTGTTGCTATACAAGGCGTTTTTGCATCTTTCATTCTCTCATGACTGGCCCAGCTGGGCTGGCTGGTGTAGGTGAGACTGAAGCCCAGCCAGATCAGTGAGTGACCACCAGTCATACAGAGGTCATATTGTCCTGTATGCTCTAAAAATTTTTTAAAAGCCACAAAAAATCATTAGGAAAAGCAGGTCTTAGTGCCTTATTGGTCAAGAACAGTTACAATGTCCAAAAGATCTCCAAACCGCATTGCATAAAGACTCACAAAAGGTTTAAATAGATACATAAAAGCTTCAAGCCATACTTGGGAAACAATTTTTATGCTTTTCCACACTAAATCTTTTTTCCTTGAAAGTACACAGAGTGACATAGTGTGAATGCATGTTGCAAACATAAGATGAAAAACACAAGTAGTAGTAATTTGCATGGCAAAAGTGGCCAATAATGTGGATATTTCCTTTTTTCTACCAGTCTTTCCTGGCAAAAATATACAGAACTGGCTAAGTGCCTTTTCTTTGTCAAATAAGATCCTGGGTGTCTTAAGTCATTTTTATATTGTGCACTGTGACACCTTGCCTTTTGTTCTATTTGTGGTAGGGTGACCCTGATATTAAATGGCCACTCAACCATTAATGTTGTTTAAGAAATACAGTAGCTCATACACATCTCATTAGGTTTAGAACCAAGAAAGTGGCCATTTGATTAGAAGAGACAAAAAGACTTTACTGTCCTCTGAACCTGATAACTGCCTTAAGCAGAACTTTATGGCTTACAGCCATAGACTCAGGAAATACAGTGGCCACCTTTTCCATTAAAAGTCAAAAGGATTTAGTACCTTATGTCCTTATGCCTTTCAAAATTACTACGAAGTTCCAACCTTCTGGCTGTCAGCCACTAACACAAACCTGCTAATTTTCCTCTGTCCATTTTATTGTAACTGTAGCTAACAGCTTTCACATGACATCAGTCCTCTTCTTCAATTCTGATAAACATGAAACATAGCTTTGACCAGACATTTCCTTTCTTTTCCTACCAAAAGGCCAGTGAGGAACACAGAAGAGCTGCTTGCCAGCCAAAGATGACTTTCCTGATCATCATCCAGACTGAATATTTTGCCAGTGATTTTCCTGAATGCATGCCAATGCCAAGCAGCACCACTGCAAGTTTTAAACGGATTTAACATAAAATGGTTTATATCAAAAGCACAAAACCCAAACAATGGATAGGACACAGCTAGGTGTATTGCATCCTCCCTCTGCACTGCTCCCCACAGGAGGGCATGCCACGATGCAGAGAAGGTAACAGCAGGTCCTCTTCAGAGATTACCACTAACACAGCCCTCGACATTCAAAAACTCTATATTCACTAAAAGTATACTGCATATAATTTTCCAGTTCTTCTGGTGGATATTGGTCTCCCTGCCTCAACATCTCTCTGTCACTGGTACTACGGTCATACTGATGGCTGAGACACCTTCTCAGGTCAAAGATGTTATTGCTCACTTAGATGTTAAACACTTTGTTACTATTCATTCCTGAAAGCAGTTTCGTCAAGGTCCCCAAAACACTTTGAGCAAGTTATTCCCCCTATCCAGTAGATGCCTCCTATGGAAGATGATGTGCCTGAACCCAGTGCAGGAAAAGAGAGAGGTCTGCAGATAGGAGACAGGCTTTACAGAATGAACATCACCAGAACCTGAAGAAGTTGTGGCTCAGTGTAAGCAGCACATTGAATGAAAATGAGCACGCTGGAAGCAGCCGGTACTAAAACGGTCTTCATCAAAGCATTTTGGGGTTTTTTACATGTTGTTTGCTTTGTTTAAGCTTTGCTTGGGGAATGATGTCCTTTTTGTGTTAAAATAATTAGCAGATTAGTGCTAATTTCACTGTGGTGTTCATCCAATATACTCATCTTTTTCTCATTACAGATATTAATTTAACCTGTGCGTGGAACCCAGTCTGTGCATGAAATCTTTAATCACCCTTGTTACTCCTCAGAAAACATACAGACATTTACAATTCACCTTTTGTTATGGTTATGAATAGAACAACCTTCTTTTCAGTCACTTCATTCTGTGCTTCTTGTCCAAATCTGAGAACAAACACAAAACGATTTTGGTTCCGCCAAGCTGCAAATGGCACTAATGGTATGAAGAGCAATTTCACCATTTCTTGATATTTCAGGGCTGATATTGCCTGACCCTAGAGTGGATTTACACGACTACAAAGATATATCTGTGAGTTTTGCTGGTCTTTAACCAGCACAGAATTCCCAGCAATTCTTGAATTCTCCACACTGATATCAAATTTCTTTTGCCAGAGAGTCATCCTTTAGAACATTTTTGTTCTAACACAGAGACGTGAAGGAGCTTTATAGGAAGCCGGAAGTTTAATACTTGTAGCCCAGATATTAATGAGTAGGTGCAAATTAATCACCTGCAATTTCTTGGGGTTTGTTGTTGGTTTTTTTGACATTCATATCCACTTCATGTCCATTTTTTCCAAGTTACTGGTCTTTCACCAGTATCCAGTGCCTTGGATTTTTGTGCCATTTTTAGTGGGTTTCAGCATCACCTCAATTACATGTGTAGCGTTGTAGTTATCGCTAGATGAATTTCACCTTTACTTTCACCACTGGATGAGGAATTTTGTGCCAGAAGTAAACCTGGCCTATCCTAAACCAAAGAGGATTGAAATGGAGAGCCTCTTTTGGTAGAGAATTAAAATTATGCCGCAGGCACAATAAACCAGAACACAGCCATACAATCTGATTAACAGATTTTTATTTATCCTGTAGCCTTCACTGATTTTTTCTCCTTTGTATTCACTAATAACATGCCTGTGATTTTCTGCTAATGAATTAGAATTCAGCTGTACAGTATTAAGCTTCTCTTCAGCTTGTTCCACTGGCTACATTGTTGGCTTCAAATAAACCCTTTACAAGTGAATGAATATTAGCCCTAAGCCGATACTTTTGAATGAAGGCTTATTTGTGATACCAAATTGTAGCACAGATAGACCCTTTGATGTCATTACTGAATATTTGCAGTGTAAAGCAAAGATGCAATGTTATCTAACACTGAATATTGTGTTAGGGTAGGAGAATAAAAAGCAGTTAATTTTGATTAGGACTCTTAGATAATTATGGCAAGATTTTTCCTTGAGGAAAACAGACTTCATTAAAATACACATGTACTTTTTCACCTCACATACACTCCAGATTAACTGCTTTTTAAAATAACAGCTCCTACTACAAGTTGGCTCATTTGTGATGCATGGAGTTTGCTGCACCCAGACGATTTATTTTCCACTGGCAAAAAAACCTTTAGTTTTTAACCTCATTCACCTGAGCCCCAACTGCAAAACATCATTTCTTCCTTTTTTACCAAGAAAGTGGGTGCAATCAGACCTATGTCTTCAGTTGGTGTTAGATACTTTACTGTATGAAAGTTTGATTCTGGCCATACGGTGGATTGACCTCATCCTCAGCAAGCCATATATTGCAGATGGGCTCCCCAATGAAAAAAAACAAAAAACAAACCAAAAAAAAACCCAAAAGAACCCTACCATGGAAAAGGAAATTTCTGACTAACAAAAAACTTATTTTGTTTCCTCATGTGCAGTCACATCTATATTAGAGAAGCAAGAGATAGGAGGTTGTAAAAGAAAAACTACATTAAAAACTTAAAACAGGCAAAGAACACTTTGCAAATATCTCACAAATCCTTGAACTGCTTTCTGCAGCAGCCAGTAGCAGTTATAGGACTGAATTTTTTAATCCTCAAGTGAAAGGTCAGGGAGAAGAGTAATGATGCTTTTTCAAACCCACTTGCCCTTGCTGGAGAGCGTGTCCTCCTCATCCAGGGCAAGGTCACCAGGCACAACTTCTCTGGATTATCAGTTGCCTAGTCTTATTAGCGTACCTCTGAATCACGGAATTTTCACACATCACAAGCAGTAGGACCACTTCCGGTAGAACTTTCTCTGATGAGCTCAGAAAAGGCCTTTATTCATCTCCTTTGCTGGACGTATGAGACACTTTGCAGGTGAACACTGTCAAGAGCGTTCTTCTATTTAGAGGGAAGATTTTTCATTCATTTTTGGGTTTTGTAACTGAGATGTGCTATCTTTATTATACAGTGTCTTTTGGATTTCAGTCTGATTTCAGTCCTTTTTTTAAAGACTGGTGTTCAGCAAAGCACAGAGGCCTCGAGAAATTAACACCCAAAAATCACACTTCTGAGTGTTTAGGGAGTGTCAATGAAACCAGTAAGATAGGTAAGATATATATATAAACCCCTCTTCCCCTCATGTTCTCAGGGAACACAAACAACCAATGCCCACAGAAAGGTCTGGGGTGCACCTGGAAGATTTTCAGACACATCTCAGGTAAGATTTATACATTTATAATGGCTAAAGTTGCAACTCAGTATCTGTTCTTGGCAGCATGTCATTAGACAATGTAGACAGAACAGTGAGGCCATAAAACAGCTCCAGTACTCAAGAATTTTAATCCACTCTACACTCGACAGCCAAAGAAACTGGACTGACATATTACTAGAAGAGATCTTTTCATCTGCTAGTCTTAGTCCTCAGTGACTTCTTTACAATAAAAAATTGATGGCATTTTTTTAACAGTCAATATAAAGGGAGTTTGTTGGGACTCATAGAAACGTCCCCCAGAGAACAAATCTTTTATCCTATTATTTACTATTTCTATATACACTGAAACAATTTAAAGTTAGAAAGATTTCTAATGTGGCGGAGGCTGGAATACAGAGGTGAAAGCCTTTCCATCACTTGGAAAGGGTTCTGAAATATCAGCCAACCAGCACCTATTCGCTCAAATGAACTGCAGGCCTGATGGATGGAGAGCTTAATGCTGCTATGGTACCCTGCTGATCAATTTATCACACCAGCTATTTCTCCACCATGATCCCCTCAAGGAAAAGAAGGGAGTAGGGAGAATAGAGCCAGGGACATAAAAAGAAGTAAAACAAAAATAATCTCCGTCAAGCTAGTAGCAATTTGCCAGTGGCACCAGCATCTGACAGGGCCTTTGTACGATATAATGATGGAACCTGTAGTAAGTGGTGTGTCATCTTATAGCTCCTACAGTTAAAACTGCAGGGCAGGGGGTGTCAGAATGACAGCTGACAAGAAAAGCTTATAATCTAAATTTCATTTATATGGTATTTTTGACTAAAAGAGACAAAATGAGTTGTTTCAAATAGTAACATGCCATTATTTTTTGCTGTTGATTAAGCAATTCTCTTTTTATGGGTGCAGATCTCCTGCCAAAGTTACAGAGACTATTGATGTGTGGGTTTTAATCTCTTGCTGTATCATACACTTAAAACTTCCAGTACTGATCTTTAATAAATACAAGAAGATAAAGATGGTAAGCTCTACCTTCAAAGGAGATAATATTCGTTACCTTGATAGTTCTTGCTGAAAGTACCAATAATGATATTTGGAGCTAAAAAGGAGTTGAAACTTGTTCAATGTATAAAGAAAGAACATTTAGAAAAAGCCTGCTTATCTTTTTCACATAGTACTACTACAAACTTTGCAGAGTGACATATTTAAATCAGTGGTTACTTGAACTGAAGAAATGAATACATTAATAGTAATATAAATTCCAAGAGCTAAGTTTGAGTTTGGGCAGTTTAGCTCAGCATGACAAATTATTCTGGAGGACTTACATGAGATCTTCAGTTACTGGTAAATGAACTGATTTTGAGTCAATGTTAAACTCCTACATTTGGAAGACTCAAGTGTAAAAGTACATATCACTCTGGACAGGGTAAGAAAGGAATAATATTCTTTACTTTTTCAAAGTGGAAGTAGGAAACAGGTCTGATAAGAGATTTGGCTCAAAGCAGTGTATATTCAGTGAAGGAGTTTGGAAGCAAGAACAATAATTTCCAGTAGAATAGGTTCAGATATCAAATGGAAAGCAATAGTCTTGGATGATAGAATGGCAGTTTCTTTTCTGTACCTTCTTTAGCTACCAAAAAACTTCAATAAAAAAAATCATCTACAGTATCCCATTTTCTGAATTTTACAGAGGCAGTAGGTCTAGATTTCACATTATATTTTTCATTAAAATGTTATTGAAATAGTTATTTCTCTTCTGCTTACAGTGACTGAAATCCAGGGACTTTGTCAAATGAAGTGAGTATTTGAAATATGCTTTTAATCATATTTAATACTTGTGCAGGGAAAATTATTCCCCTTTCTCCCCAAATCAAGAAATAAATAAAGAAAAACATAAAAAACCCAACATCTATAGAGTACTTTGATAAGAATTTTGCTGTCTAATGCTGGAAGAGTGTTATAAGGAAATGAATTTGTCCCATTCTTTTCCTGTTTCTTAGACATCTGATACAGGCCTTAGTTGGAGACAGGAGGCAGATTTAAATTAACCTGTCATCTGATTCATGCGAGGGCAGCACACCCTTCGTAAAGAGAAGCTATAACTTGCGTATAACTGGAGGTTTTCAAGACAGTCACAATAAGCCATAGCTGAGGTTATCTTCACAATTATTCCATTTCAAGCAGGATTCTGGACTATAGACCTCCAGAGGTACCTTCTAACCAACATTTCTGTACAGAATTCCATGAATATCCTTATATTAATACACTACATTCTTATAAAATACGTCTAAATTTGAAATAAATTTAATGTAAACATGTTAAATTTGTACCTATATATTTTCAAATTTCTATAAATTGTTCAAATTTAATAAAAAACTGAACAGAAGAAAAATTTCCTTAAAAAGTAAAGTAAAGTAGCCTTTCATGTCCACTATTTTCAAGCCAAACAGAACACACACTTCCTGATCACTCATTCACACAGAAATTAAAAACACACCTAAGCAGAGATGAGGACAAGCAGGTTTAAAAACACCTGGTGGTTTCCAATTCCTTTTAAATGAACAGCTAAAGCATTATTTTAATCCATTATTTGAGTCCATCATTATAAAGCTGTGAGGAGAAATTACTGTTCCTGCTGATTGGTGGGCTGGGGAGGATGGATTCGATGTGCCGTGAAACAGCTTGCTAACCTGTATGTGGTACCAAACAGCACAGATAACCCAGAGCCTTTTCCACTGGAAAAGGTGGCAAGTAGACAAAAAAGCTTTTAGAAGACTGCAGATGAAGGCCCTGTCTGCAGCAGGCGATGTAGGTAACAGTATGTGCACCCTGCTTAGACTCAGGGAAGAGGAGAGTCATTCAGCTGCACTGCCTTAAAGGCCCTGAAGTCAGAGTGCAAGAATGGAGAAAGATACCATTGGTGGCAACCAGATGAATTACTATTTAGCAAACTGCCTTGGATTGCAACAAAAAGAGGTTCCTACTGTGGGTGCTGTACTTCAGTGTAACAGTAGAGCTCATCGACATGTGGTTGTCACTGATTTGCTGCCTGATACTAAGAAGAGAAGAGAGAAATCATTTCTGTGGGCTTTTAGAACAAGCTCTTTGCTTTCTGGTTACAAGATGCTTATAAAAAACAAAATATTTATTTTCCTGCCTCATGGGAGGGAGAAAACATTTAAAAACCCTCAATATCCTGCATCCAGATGTGATACTTTTTTTTCCCTAGAGGTGTCTTGACTGAGCATCTGTATTGAATACTACATATAATGGAGTTCTTCCTAGGAAAAAGACTTTTTCTGAGGGTATTTGTTGACATCTTCTCAGAATACTCTCTTTATTTACTGCCTTACATTGAACATGATTTTAAAAAGTATTTGCCTAGAGATCATGAAAGAATGGGGGTTTGGTTGTTTTCTTTTTTTGCTTCCTGAGCCCCTAACATAAGAAAAAGATCATGATATTTCCTATAATTATTTCTTTTAGATGAGGACTTTCACAAAGACACAAGTATGATATCCACAGCCCCTTTAGACACATCACCTAAGTAATTGAATTTTTTGCTCTTCAAGAGCAGCCTATTACAAAGCAAATTGGTGCTTTGTTTCTCTTTAACAATTTTTCTTCTCTGATATCCCAATCTTGCCAGTCAGTTAGGAGGAGCACGTTCTTCCATTTGCTTGAATAAACTACTGTAAAAAGTACTCAATGACCTACATGAACATAATGTTCAATTTACTCCCTAGGACTGAATGACAAAGGAAAGGTGACTTTTAATGATTCTAAAAGCATTGAATGAGATCAATAAACCATCAAAGATTTGATCTCAGGAGACCTCTTAGCAGCTCTCTTTGCTCACAGTTTCCTTTCAGAGAAGATTGCATGTGAAAATGAAGTTCTCTGTCTGTTAATGGATTTTCAGGCTGTTTCGTATGCATTAAGTAAAGCATAATTAGCACCTGCATTTTTCAAGCTTTCAAGAATGTTACTTGTGTCTGTCTGCTATTTTCTTGTTTTGATGAAAGTTGCAACCCTTCATCCTCAAGAGCTTTGTTATAAAAAAATACTTTCTGCAGGAAAACGACGCCATAAGTAATTATTTGATTTAGCAAGAAAATAATTTTTCTCACAGAAAAGTCTTATTTTAAAGTTTATTTTGAAGAAATAGATTAAAAGTTAAATACTACAGATAAATATAGACTCTTCTAATGTGTCTCATTCAGTTCATTTGGGGTATTTCTGTTTTACATGGCAATCTGAGTTCCCTTCTAAGTCTATTTTCCCTGGAGAAAGAAGGATGTCTGGGTAGTTTCTGATTTAATGCATTATGGGAATGGTATCCATATGAAAGGGTATTTTGGTGGGAAAAAAAGTTATATCAATCAGTTCAACAACAACTGAAATGAACTAATAACAATAAATTAGGTTTAACAATAAATTAGGTTTACCAGATGCTCTGATTGTATTCCTGACTCTCACTAACCTGATTGATACAACAGCAAAGAATTACTCTTAAAAGTCTACATTATGGAAATGTATATGGCTTTGGTTTCTTCTCCTTTTTTTTCTTCCTGGCTCATAGGGGCAGCCAGAATTTCAGGGGTTTGGCAGATTAATATTTTTCTAATGGAAGTTTCTTCTATGTAGAGTTAACTACTGCTTTTGAGCATTTGCTTGTATAAAATCTGCTTGCAATTGCAGCAGCTTTTTACTTGATTTCAAATATATGACCATGAGGACTGGAACACAAATGTCCCAGTGTTGTGCTAGCACATTAGAGACATAAAAAGAAAGCAATCTGACAAAAATGTAATTGTTCTATTCCTCAAGCTGAGTTCTATACAGAATCCACATCTTATAAACTAAGTTATGTCCACCTATTTTAAATTGTATGCATGTATTTGTAAGACAAGGGAGAAGGAAATGCATACCCATGGATAAGAAAGTACAGTAATTGCCAAAATGAATGTACATAGAAATCCAACTAACCTGACATGCTTTCTCTGACAGAGGGGCCTGATACACCAAAGAATAATCACACATATAATTTTTCGAAAGAAGATTCATGTTTATAAAACTGCCTTTGTTACAATTTACTCGAACAGGGATTTTGGGGTGCTAGGTTAAGCTGATAGACACATTTTGAAAATACAATCTTGTCTCCCCCTTCTTTAAAGGAACCCTACTATGCATTTAGTTGTATAATACAGTTACGAAGCTGTAAGTTTAAGGATCAAATGGACCTGCTCCCTGTAAGCTAAACTGACATTTAAAGCAGTTTGCTGGAGTGTGGCTACCTGATTCAACAGCAGGTCTGAATTTCAAGGTGTTTTCTGAATTCTATTGTTTTCTTCATTACTTCTCACAGAACATGGCTGTCTCTCCCTACATTTCCTCAGCGAAAAAACAGAAATGACAAAGGAAAGCGAAGCTATCTTTTTAATTTGATCAATTCACAGTACACTGTTTGAGCCTGAGGCTGGCAGTCAGGAAGTGCACACATCTTCCCTGTGCTCTTTAAGTATTATGCATGTATACAATATGCACGCAGGCACTCAAATATTTCTTCCTAAAGGAAAGACTAAAAATCTTTCTCAGATAAATTGAATACTTGGCTATGTTATTAGAGAGCTGTAATTTTACATGGAAATATATAAGCAATTTCTCGTGTAGTTTCCCACATGTTTCCTTAGAATAATCCCATTATACTGAAATGAAGCCACATCCCCAGAAGCATTGGTGACTTTTAGACTAAACTAATGTACTTGGAACAAGGCCACAGAAGTCGTTTTAGCAGTATTTAGAATTACAACCAGTTACTGAAAAGTATGCTATTTTCACACTGAAGTACAAGCCCTGCTCTTTACTAAGCAATAGAGGGAATTTTTTTCTCCCATTCTTTTCACTAACCTCCTTATACCACCTACATTTTCCAAACTTAAAATGGCTTTTTGCAATGATCATTTGGCAGAAGAAATTCAAACGTCTTCCACGAGATTTTCTCATTTTTTATTTGCTGTTAAATTTGCCATGAAAATGTAATTTTAAAAATTGAAAATTGCTCCCATTTTTCTTTTATAGTAGTCATTATTTTAAAAAATAAAAAGTAATTCCTTTATTCTTGTAAGGCAAGTCAGTTGGATTAAACTGCAAATCTTCTCCTGACTTCAGTATAGTCAGACAACTCCAAATTTCATTCCATATCCAATTGCAGTTCTGAGTTCAAGTATGTTGTTTTAACTCTTTAACTCCTTTATCTCAAGCCAAAATCATCAAAGGTTTTAATATGTGCAGTGTTTGAATTGTGGAAAGCCTGTAGCTCATTACAAAAGGGTTTACATTATGATAAAACACTTAAAAAATTAAGATTGTTATTAATAAGAAACCTTCACTGAAATCAGAGTGCATACCTTTTTTCCCTGTTTTATCTTCCTTTGCCCTTCAGGCAGACTCTTCATCAAAGCAATATAATAAAAAGATGCTTAATCTGATCTATATCCTGTAGGTTATGGACAGCAATTTTGCTCGGCATTGACAGCAACCTCTGAACTATTCCCAACAATGCAGCTGTGAGAAATCTGAGCACTGGTTTTTAAACCTAACCAGTTTAAAAATCAGTGGATTCATCCCGAGAATTTCAAATCAGAGCTCTTACCTGGGCTCCTTATTAAAATAAACTAAAATCAGAATGCTTCAGATAAACATAAAAACAGATATTCTCTGTTCATGATGGTAAATATCTGCACAAGACTTAGCTGAACCGACTTAACAGTAATCATGCTAGTTACTTAAATCAGAGAGGAATCGAGGTCTCCTATTTACTGGCTCACTTGGCTCTATGTCAATGGAATTTTCCTGTCAAAATATTGACTAAAAATAAAATAAACAGAATTAGTATTGACCAAACAAATTAAACAGTGCATGTTCTGGCAAAATAAAACACTTTTTTTGTGTATTGAAAAATAAAACTACTTCCTGTAAAACAAAACTACTTTATTGAAGACAGTAATACATAGTGGAAAATTTAAATAAGTAAATAAAAGCAACTATACTTTTGTAGAAAAACAGTCATAGATAACTATATAATGAAGCAATCCTCATAAGACAGTAGAAATAACTGGCTTTTTTTAAGCCACTATGATGAAGAGTTTATGGATACACATCACATGTACATTACCTAATCTGTACCATGTTTCCAACGCATTTTAAATATCTTTTTAGACAGAAAAGGGACTGCATTAGTGGCTGAGCACTCACCATGGCTGCATAGATTTTAACTCATCTATTTTCTGGCAAATTACTTTCTCTCCTCCAGAGTCCAGAAAAACAGGGCAAAGCTGAAAGCACAACAGCATTTCTACAGAACCTATACTCTCACAGAAAAATAGCACCTATCAGTTTTCTACATCACTCTGAAGAACCTTCAAAGCAGTTTTCAAAACTTCTTCCTGATTTCCAGCCCACCAAAAGAAGACTTATACATGTATTTATACGTGTGACACATGAGAGGTTATACTCTCCCAGCAGGTAATGGAAGCTTGAAAAAATCAGACAGGTTCAAGCTAATAATGAGAACAAAACTAGGACTAATCCCATGTGGTTGCTTAATTACTGTGTTTTCACATTTACTCTGTCTATATTTTTTTTTCCTTTTTTATTTTTTCCTTTTGTCATCATTCTTTATCTGTTTCAGGGACTGGCAAAACAAGCAGTGCTGGAAGATCAAATTCATGTGATTCCTTTTGACTCTGAATGCAAAACCTTCAACTCCACTTTTTCACAAAAAAAAAAAAAATCCTTACTTTTAATCTTTTAGAAGTGCAATTCATTTGTGTTGATTTGTTTCCTTGATTTTCTATATAAAGAAAGATTCAGTATTATTTTCTAGAAATCTTTAAAACACTTTTTCCTGTTTATATTCCTTATGAAGGCTTAAGAAGATCATTCTATGCCTGGACTGTAACAAGAAAGAAAAGATAGAAAAATGCCACAAATGACTTCTGACCACAACCTCTCAGAAATATCTGCCAGCTTACAACTGAGGAAAAGCAAAAACCAGCATGAACCTACAAGTAAAAATTTCATCTGTAAATTCAGTTTTCCCTTAGTTAAAATGAAACAAAATTACACTGGTTAATCATACATGGACTGGGAAAAAAGATTCTTCATAGAATACGGCTGTGAGATCTATTCAGGGAACACGACAGGGGCTGCTATGATCCAACACCCTCACACGTCACGTAACTTCACATGCTGCTGAACAGCCACAGTCAGTGTCAGCAAATGAGTTAGGTGAAAACATTCTGACAAAACAATTTTGTCATTTTAAAAAGCTCCCAGGAAACAGCTTTATTTCAATGAAATACCCTTATGTCAATGGAACCTCCCCCTGGAAAAAAAAATACATTCAGGAAGCAACGTTCTTCTCTCAGCTTTGTCATCCATATACCCTCCACACTTTCAGCTGCAAGGCTTAGAAGCCAATGCTCCAAATCATTCTGACTAAGGCAAAGTGCTCTCAGAAAATTTCTACACCACAAAATAGGGCAAATGACCAACTTCAAGCCTTACCCTCCACTGTTTAACTGTGAGCTCACTTTCTGATGCTGTTCTTGGCTCCTCTGCTGCTTCTCTCTCTCTTGCCTGAAGGGAACTAAAGCTGAATGATGCTGTTTGTATCCTCATCTCACTCTTATGCAGCAACAGTCACAGCCTCAGTTCTCTAAAGTAGCCAAGGTCTGGCTTATCACCATATAGCCATTTTTCTGACAACAATGAAAGTCAGCGAGAGGTAAGGGGCATTTGATTAACCCAGGACAAAAAAAAAAGTAAAAATCCCTCTTTAGAGTATTGAAAAGCTCTGCTGATGACATCCTAATACTAAAGGAAGTGGGCTTGGGCACAATTCTTTAACCATGAGGATAAACTGATAACAAAGGCAGGTTTTACATGGCTACTCTCTCTCCTCTCTGCCCCCACAGGATGGTCTCATTCCTACAGTCCTAGGCACAGGCCATGCCCTCACCCATATCCAGACTTTATGCTGCCAGGAGTTTCACACTTACAAAGTCACACTAGTTAAGCAAATGTAACACAGTTTCTGAGAACAGCACACCATCCTCCACTACATGCGTCAGGTCTTCTTAAAGTCCTTCCTCCATCGAAGAATTTAAGCATATGTTTAATGGTGTTTAAAAAATGAAGAGTATTTTAGTTCCTTAAAACAAAGAACCAAATCAAGCGTCTGCTGAGAGACAGACCAAATCCCTAAGGACCTTGGCACTTGTCTGTACAGAAATCGCTCCCTTTCCTGCTGTCACAGCTGAGGCTACATCTGTCAGCACTGACTGTCAGCTGCCTGCTGTTGGCAGAGGAGATTCCTCAGCTGTGACCCTCTGGCCAAATGACCATCAGAACCGGAATGGGTTGGGCTACTGTCATTGTGGGCAATCAGAAGCTCAGCAAAATATTATACACGGGTGAGTACAGACATCATAGGTAAATACATACAGGATCTTGTTTGATAGATCTGTAGCATATCGGATGTGCTTTTGTGAGTAAATACATTTTGCCTTCTTGATGTCTTATATAAACCCTTCCTTCTTAGGCCAAAACTAGTGCCCACTTAAAACAATAAAAAATTACTCATCATTTAAATAAGTTTATCCCGTTAATTGTGCAGAACTCTACATTATTTTAATCACAGTTACTATACAAGACAGTAAACTCTCAATTTTGTAGTTTGTCTCATGTTTCATGAAATCACATTCTAGCAAATGTTGGGCTTTTTAAAAATTGCTAATCTAAGTATTCAGTGAATTTTTATTCAGTGAATTCAGTGAAAATTAAAAAAAAACCAATAGTAGAGTCATGTTATTTTCAGTTAGTCCTCCCGATTATACTGTTATTTGCAGTGTATAGCAAAATTCATATTCAGTTTAATCTTGCTGGCCAGCTGGTAGAATTGCTAAATATCATTATTTCAGACAAGATGGAGTACCAAATTAATCCAAATATTCAGACAGCTTTGGCCTAGTGGAGGCTAATTTTTCTTTTAGCAGTAAAAATCAAAACCATGTTAGCAACAAACATGCAAGTTGCTGTTCATAAATTTTGCAAGTGACACTCTAGGGGAAAGGATGACCATGTGAAACAAATTCCTTACTGTAATTAAAACCACAATATTTTTAGAGAGATCTCTATTTAAATTGTGTTTACCCAAAGTAATGGAGACGTAATAATTTCATTGTTTTATTTAGAGCATTCACCATTCTAGTCTTCGAGCAAATGACCCTGCATGGAAATCCTTCTGCTTGAACACATGACCATTTCCTGTATATGCGTAAAAGCCTTATAAACGGCCCTGTGCCAGTCAGGCTTCTCAATTTCCTTCTTTCCCACCTTCGATCTTCTCACTTTGCTTTATCAGCATCATATACCAATCTTCTACCTTTAAAAGGTTGCAATTGCCTGTGGCTTCGGTTAAATTGAGGATTTGTATTGATTATAAGAAAGCAGTTCTCCAGCTAGGGAAATGGGGACTCTCCCACACATATTTGGAATTTAGGGCTCAGTGCCATGATGAAGAAGTCCCATTGAAGCCTGAGAAGCCGCATAGCAGTACTGTGTTGTCCTGCACGGCAGGTTTGGAACACACACACAAACACCAAAACACACACAGTCCCGGCCATGATGCCCCATGGGTGTAAGATGGGATATGTCACACACCTTGCATACACCTCCCCTGCTCTTAAAAAATCCCCATGACCAGCTTCTGTGGACCACTTTAACTGGAAACTACGTTAGCCAGACCTCTGATTTGAATAGATAATGCTGTTCTTAGACATTCTTATAACTGGATAAAAGCAAAGAAACAAAACTCTGGGCATAGTGTTAGTTTTTGCAAATGCTACTTGAGAAGCAGTGTGCAGCTGTGCAGTTGAATGTTTTGAATGTCATTATTGTAATATGAAGTGGAAGATAACGAAGTCTCCATGAATAATTCTGTTGTTATCCAGTCCCAACACAAATTCAGAAATGTTCTTTTTCTCTCACTACAGAGGACTTAATAAATAAATTGTACACCGCCAAGCCTTGACTGCTCTCTTGACTATTGTTGCTTTTGCTGCCACAAAAGGAGTGTTCTTAATTCTCTTCAAGAAAACATATAAGGTCTCCCAGGAATTTAGAAGAAATTAATTTAATTTGATAGTCTGGAGTCTATTCAAAAGTCTTGTAACTTTCTTCAGCTATATGAATTTCAAACAAAATACAAGCTCTCAGTCAGCTCAGACTTTATCTGTTTCACTTACGGAGGCTATTCTGCTCACTTAATAACAGGGCACTTCTGGAATGCAGAAGTATGAAAACTCTTTTCATCCCAGATTATTGAAGGTGCAGCACACTACCCCTGACCTTCATGTAAGCATGGAAGAAGTCCCTGCTGTTCTTCAGTCTTATCAGCTGCCGCACATGTCACAGGAAACATAGTGAAAACTCCACATATATTCAGGTTGTTGCTGACAGTTCTGACAGTCAGGTTAAAGAAATCACTTGGAACTTCACCCACATTTAAGACAATGATTTAAAGCAATAAATTCTTTTTAAAAATAATTTCACCTAGGTTACAGAGAAAATCGTAAAATTCCCTTACATTCTTCCCCAGATAGTTGTTGATTTTTTTTTTAACTTAGTGATACTGACAACTCACATATATTCACTGAGAGTTACAATGGCTCTGGTGTGAGTCATTTACCCATGCTACAAAAAAGAATATAAGCAACAAGATATCCTCTACGTATTTTGACTTTTTTCTCAGTGCAAGGACACCATAATCGAAAGGCAAAATAGAACTTTTTTTCAGTGCTGTTCATTTCTTGTCTATCTGCAGAATATTAGTGTATGAGACTCCAGTTTGTCAGCATTCAAGAAGTCCTTGAGCCGGGAAAGGGTTGAGGGAGATACCTTATGCTCTAGTGCTTGTCTGAGATACACATGGGCACAATTAGTAATATGGTTACGTCTTAGTGCTAATATAGTTTAATTTATAATTTGATAAAATATGATAGGTAAATATATTTTCTAATTAGAGAGGATAATGTTGCATCAGAGATACAGAAAAACACTAAATAAACACACTGAGCCTCTAGGAATTACAGTAATACTTATGTGTTATGTAATTACTTCAAATATCTGTGTGATCAAGTATACACTCATTCTTTTGAATATTTTCTATTCTGCAGTGAAATCTACTGCTTTCCGATGATCTTTTAGTGTAGGAAAGAAACAAATGCCTTCCTTCTGTTTTCACCAAGAGATAGAATAACACATCATATTTATAGAAAGTGTTTTTCTGCAAGATTTCAGAGATGAAAGCTTCCAAAGATGCACATCTCTGTTCCAATTATATTTCTTACTATTTTAATTTACTTATTTATTTTTACTAACCAGGACTTTGAAACATGCTTGAGCAGTCCAGGTTCGGGGGAAAAATACCAGGTGTTTCTGTCATTCTAGGTGCTGGAATAAACGTTTTGACGAAGTAATCAAAATGTATTTAGTTTGCAGGAAGGAAACAGCTTTCTGCAATATAGTTCATAATTTTACACACCTCTCAGACCTGACCCATGGCCTTTCTAGTTGTTCAAGGCTTCTGAATCCACACACTTCCTTTACAAAAAGTTATCATCACTTCAAGAACCTTGAACTATGGGGAAAACAAGCAGTGAGGACATCTTAATTCATTGGTGTCTCAAGAGGGAACTCGCAGCGCTGTTAAAGGAAGACTCTACAGTCAAGTGAGTGTTTTGAGGCACCAACACCAGGAGAGCATCTCTGAAACCGAATGAGGGAAAAGTCCACGGTATAACCCACCTTGTCATTTTCTGTTAAAAAAACCAGAATGCTCTTCTACTAAAGTGTTTTCCCAGGCTCATTGCAAAATAAGGAAAAGCAGGTCTCAAAATAAGAAAAACAGGTAAGCATCACTTTGGTGGGAATGAAACTCAATCTTCCTACCTCCTTTTCTGTACAGTCATAATGTTTGTCAGGCAAGTGAGACCCATGTCTCTAAGTGAACTTCACCCAGCCACCTGTGCCTTACAGGTCTGTTCGCACTTCAGTACAAGTTAAATGGTAACTGGAATGTGTAATGCAGAACACAGACCTGACTTTCTGTACAGACCAAGCTAAAGCCATGGGCCATCAGGATTGTATTCAGATGCTGATAAGACATGAAGAGGTTTCCATTCAAGACTTCTTGAAAAGTGAAGTGGGAACTGAATTCCCAAGCAATTCAGCTTGATTGAGAGGACCATGGCTTAATTTTTCATAACAAGTATACGCAAGTCATCAGCCATTTTTGGTTAATTGCTGTATGAATCACCAGACTGACTAAAATACAGGACATTACTCCCTCACAGCCCATGCTAGATGTCATTATTTGTTGTACAGTAAATGTGCATCACTACTGCCCACAGAGTGCCATTGCTTTCCAATATTACTTCAAAATATTGTCATCTTCACATATATGTTGTAATATCTGACAGATTAATACTAGGAAATAGGCTGTAACTGGAAGAATAGCCAAAACTGGAATAAATTGCCTTAGACAGATTAAGAGACCTTCACCATCTGAGGTGTAAAAGCAGATTAGACATATGTCTCTCACAAGTGGTTCCTTTTGCCTTGAGGAGGCTTCAGCAAGTCTTATACAAGCCTTTTTTTTAGGATTCTGAAATACTCCTATACAGCTCCCGAATGTAAGAACACAAAACCAAAAACACATGGTATTAAAATGTCAAACTTTCAGTCACCAATATACAAACAAGTCCGAGAGACATAAGAGGATATTTTCTTTACTTCACAGGTGAAAGAGAAAATTCTGTTTTAATAAATGGTTATAAGAAACATACATATTTTTTTTTTCTATTGAAAACTTGAAATCTTCCCCCCAAATTAAAACCTCCAATAATATTTCTGATGTAAATCATGAAACTATCCATTTAGAAATTAAACAGGATATGACACAATCATAATACCATCCAGTCAGGAACCAGATATGATGGAACACGACTGAAAACAATGTTGTCTGAAGTATAGATATGAGTTAGTAAGTTTTTGAATTCTGATATAAAAGCTGACTTTTTTTTTAGAATAAATTTTCTGTAAGAATATCCTGGTACATTGTACATAGAACTCAGCAGCCAGTTTAACTTCAGGTAAAAACTAAACATGAAATATATAATTCGAAAGTCATTAAATTCTCCACACTGATTCAGTGGTTAAACATTGCACAGTTAGAAATACTGTCACTGTTCTCCAGACCTGCTGATCCAGCTTTGGGTCATAGATACAGATAATCCTTCAAATTTTCTAGCCTAAACCACAATGACTTATTTCTTAGACTATAGCCTTAATCATCTGTCTTTTGCCTTCCAATTTTTTTTTCCACTTTTTTGGGGTATTTTTGAAAAAAAAGCAAAAAGAATTGTGTTTTCACTACTCAGCTTACTTCTTTCTTTTAAAACAAGAAGATAAAAAAATAATTGTTTTTATTCCAATATGCAATCCAGAAGAAGCAGACTAGTGTAATATGCCTCTAGTCAGACTTCCTTTGGTTGTAACTGTCAGTTCTCAATTATTCATCTCTTTACCATGAAGTCTGAAAAATCCTTAAAGAAGCTGATTGTTAATTCAAGCTGCCCCATTTCACCAAGCAAGGAGGAATGAAGTGTAACTCTTCATCTGAGTACAGGCTTAGGTGTAAATGAACAATTATGCCCATTCCATTTACATGCTTCCAAAATACAAAAAAAATATTTCCAACACCAGCACAAAAGCAAGATGAAAATTAGCTTTTAAAAGTACGACTCAATCCCTCAGAACACCGTATTAATTCACACAATATGTGCACTTCACTAAGTGGGAAATGATCTTTGCAAACACTGACCTAAGTCAAAACAAAAAGATATTTAGAAAATAGGTAGGAAATAACTGGTAAGAACACAAAAGCTTACCTTAAAAATTTTCACTGACGCCTGTTAAGAGAGCTTATGAAGATGATCCAGTTGGATAATCAATAGCGTAACCAATACAGGGGTTGAACTCTACCTCAGTTACCTGGAATAAAAGTCCTCCCACTAATACATGTTTCATTCCCAAGAAAAATATGAAACTGTCTGGACCCTGAAACACGTGCTCTGAAAGTGAGAAGCCTTCAGCTACTTTCTCAAACTAAATAATGACTTCTCTTGTACTTAAGGATCCAATCAAGGTTGTGGATAATAAAATCTGCATGTCAAACTCTACTGAAGTTTAAATAAGACTTTGTGTTGCAGATTACATGGACATAAAATATCAAAGCTGTGAGGTCACAAGAAAAACAGCAAAAGAAATAATGACAAGTGGAATTAAAAAGGCCCAGACAGTTTTATGAGTGAATACGTGGAAACATAAAAGGTGCTACTATATAACCTTAAAGAATAAGTTGCATAGTTATTACTTCTGCAAACCTTTTTGCTGTGCTCCAAATAATTTAATTTCCCTTGTTCTTCATCAAAATAGGCAGGCTTGATAAAGAAAAGACAAAGTTCTTGCAGAAGAGGGTCCAGAGAGGATCTCGTTTGCTAGGGCTCATTAACAGGACTAGAGGTTTGACAGTGAAAAACATTAGTCTTGTAGGCCCTTTCTAGTGAAAAGATCGAATAGAAATCAGCTACACCATTTTTATTCCCTTTCTGTCTATTCCCACTCAACCCTACTTCCCAAGCAAAGTAGTCGAAAAATTCAGATTGTCTGGCAACCCTGTCTGTGAGTGTGGAATGTGGTTAACAACAGAAAGAGGGGGAAATAAGCTGTTTATGATTCAGACACATTGGAAACTACTAATTTATTTTTCTTTCTTCCATTTCTAATCTCTACTGTCAAAGTCTGACTCCCTGAATAAATATTTTTAGGACAGCTTTGATAATCTTGAAACAGTCTGAGCTGGTATAAGCACAGACTGGCAGACACTATCAAGCTTCCAGTCTTCTCATCCGAAGACGTGAAATAGATATGTGTGGTAGCCTTTTGCCTATATTTTTTTCTTTCCATGAGATTAGAACAGTCACTTCATCTCCTAAATATATTTAGAACATTCCTGTCCTGTATCTAAACTTGGAATGCCTTCATGTTCCTGAAATTTCTATACCCCCACAAGTCCTCAAGAATGTATTCTACAGTACCCAGTTCAAAAATATCACTGAAAGTGGTACAAAAAAAAAAATTATTACCTGAAGCAAGTGTAAGACAGATAAGGCTTCTGTATGTGAGAGGGCTTCCATCCCAGGATCACTACTGCTGTGTTTTACCACGTTTTGTGTTAAATGCAGAAAGAGTCTTGGGAACAGGGACACGACATCCATCTTCCCCATTTCTTAACAGCTAGCCTAAGCTGCACTGCACTGGATGTCACTCTGGTGACAAAAATAGCAGCTTGTTGTTCCTTTCCCATGCAGAAATTCAACAGCGGGGATTTTTTTTCAAGAAAAACTGAGACCACGGCAAATAAATTCTCTGGATCTTTTTAGCCTCAGGGGATCTCCATGACAGAAACTGGTCCACTCATAGCTAAAAAAACTTCATTCATGGCTCCTGCCTGAGCAAAACGATGGTGTGGTGTTAATCTACACACCCTGAGCATGTGGCACAACGTCTGTGCAACTGGATCAAATTGGACAGTGTGATATTGATAGTCTGAGAAGACATGATGCATAATTAATTATCTATGGGGACAGTGCTTCCCCTCCACTGTTTCAAGTGTTCCCTGTGTGATGGAACTGAGCTTCTCCAGCAAAGCAGTCTGTGATAAACCTGGTGTTCCTGTTCCTGCAGAAATTTCTGCAGAAACACATTTTCCTTCTAAAGGATATAACCTGAATTTCTGTGAAACATGAATGTTCATCAACTCCCCTCCCACACCCTACTCAGGGCCCACTGGGAAATGAGATTGCGTATCTTCTAAGGGCATCCCAGAGAGCACTGTTTTAAATAAATAACTAAGACCCATCTGTCTTTGCCAGGAAATATCTTTTAAATAAATCTCTGCTTGTCCCTGTTGCCTGTCACTGTGCACAGCTGCAATTCGTATTTTCATGACATCCTATTCCGTTATTGTTCTTGCCGCTCAATACAGTGCGTTTCTCTTTTACTCTCATCAAATACCTTTGTTATCAGTTTAAAATCTAATTTATTTTCCTTGGTTACAGTTTTTCTCATCAGGAGATTCCCTTTTGCATTAGTATTAATATCTAAAGTATTAGCTGATGGTTTCCGCACTCTTTAAAAGTCTCCATGAAAGTTATCTCTATTATAAGATAAGGATGGCAATAAAAGCCAGAGACACGGATTATTTTTTTATGCTTGACACAGCAGAGGGACATTCTTTAGGGATGGACAAATCAAGCACAAATTTTAGTGCTACTCAGACAGCTGAACACTGCTTGAGTGACACTGCAGGCCCTGCTGCAGACTGTCCATCTGAGATTCATGTGCAATTTCAGATTTGAGAGCAAGAAGAGACTGGACTTCATAGCTTAACAATTAAATATTGTTTAATAGAGATCAAACTTTTAATTTGAGCAGTTTCTCAAGTTTTGGACTTTACAGAACTGTGTTCTATAGGACATCCACTCAACATACACTATAAAATAAGTCTATGAACATTAGCAGCTAACAAACCTCATTAAAATGTTGGACACTTCTGCAGAGAACAGGAACATTTCTTGCAGGTAAAAAAAAGAATTAAGGCTAAATAGACAACAGCTGTATTCAATGTATTCAATGACAGGCAGATTTGCCTGTCTCTGCCAGCCTTTCTGGTACCTTTCAGTAAAATGGCAGCTAGCTATCAGACTCTCTAGACACCACTGAAGACCAAGGCATGCAATATTCTAACGATTATTAAAGACAATTCTAGGGTCTACCAGAATAAAAGAAGAGGTATTCCCGTGGATGCTCTAAACTGCAGGAGTCTCCAACCCCATGTCCTCATCCTCAAATGTGTAATTTAGGTTGACTACAGACTTCCCAGAGTGGGCCTTATCTGCTAAAAAGGGTAGGCATCTTTGGGCTTAGAGAGTATTTGCAATGCAATAAAGAGCTAGATGAATCTCTGCCCTGATGCACTGAAGTTTTTACAATGTGTTCTCCAATGAATCATATCTTGACACTCCCTTCACTTTTCAGTTATAATTGAAAGACCTAAGGGTCTGAGTTTCTTCTCACAAACATCAATACACTGACATAATTCAAGTAGATTTCTCTCATATTTATACTAATGTCTTTTTATATCATTCAGCTCTAAATTAGATACCAGTATACAAGAGTATTAATCAGAATCAGACACTGAAGTCTTGACTAGAATTGCTCACAGAAAACTGAGAAAACAGAATCAGCAGCTGAGACTTGTTTTAAGCAAGTGCAGAGGTTGCCCTTTCTATAAAGAAAGGAGCTGTGAAGCTCTTTAGTCTGACTGAAAGCTGAAATATCTTTGTTTCTATGCTTTGCTGCTTTTATCACCATAAAACACAAAGCCAAGAGAAAAAGAAGGATGATTAAACACCCACTAGTGGAAATCCAAGGATGCAAAGCATTTCTCACTTGGGCTCTTAGCTGTCAGGACTTTTGCTAGGCAAGGGTGGTTTGCAGCAGCATACACCTGTCAACAGTTACAGAAGTTACTTTAAAGAAGTTTATCTGCATCCATCTGGAGAAAATAACTCCTAGTGACAGAAATGCACATACCCACAGTCAACAAAGATGATGGCAGTGAACAAGTCAGAAACCAAAATGATAGCCATAAAGCTCTTTGTTTACATTTGCAGAAATATATGTTTTCTATAACAGCCTGAAGTTTGGAAGGCTGCAATGCCATATACCATCGGAGACTAGTGTGTACCTCTCTCTCTCTGGATTTCTCAAGGCACACACTGCATCAGAGTTATAAGAGAATAAAGAAGTAAAGAAATGCAACAAAAGGTAAATTGAAGGGGAATAAGCCAAAGTACAGTTAAATCAGGTTTTCTGAGCATCAGATCAAGGGAGAGGGTGTTTCTTAGGGAACACAGCAATGAACTTGCAGTTGAGAACAATGAATCATATTTCTGGTTCCCATGTTCATTGTGCAGCTTTGCTCAAATTACTGATCTTTCCCATTCTTCATTTAACACAGTGTGCTGGTTTTGGCTGAGATAGAGTCAATTTTCTTCACAATAGCTTGTGTTCTGTGGGGCTGTGTTTTGGATTTGGGCTGGAACCCATGTTGATAATACAGAGGTGTTTTGGTTATTGCGGAGCAGTGGTGCACAGAGCCAACGCCTTTCCTGCTTCTCACACCACCCCACCAGTAAAGATGCTCGGGGGAGCATAAAAAGCTGGGAGGAGCTGACCCCAGCTGACCACAGGGATATTCCATGTACTGTCATGCTCAGCATATAAAGTTGGGGGAGGAAGAAGGAAACAGAGACATTCAGAGTGATGGTGTTTTCCTTCCCAAATCACCTTTATGTGTGACGGAGCCTGCCTGCCACGGGAAGCAGTGAATTAATTCCTTGGTTTGCTTTGCTTGCATATGCAGCTTTTACTTCACCTATTAAACTGCCTTTTTCTCAACCCAGGAGTTTTGTCCCTTTTACTCTTCTGATTCTCTCCCCCATCCCACTGGGGGCAGCGAGCAAGTGGTTGCGTAGGACTCAGCTAATGACTGGGGTTAAAACACAACACAGAGACACACAATCACAGACACAGAAAAAGTCAGGTTCAGTTCATTGTTTAGTTGGTCTGAAATCCTCAGATAAAGCCTACTGAACATGACTGTTCTAAATGTCAACAGCTTGCACAGCTGAGGCAACCTGGAGCTTCTGTGACAAAGAAGGGTGGTTGTAAAGCTTTGCCAGCCACTGAAGAAGACTGAATGCTGTAAAGAAAAAAAAAAAAATTATCCGCTTCTGTAGAAAAGTAAAACTTGTTAATATTGACCAGATGGTAAGAAAGCCTTAGTGTGGTAAAGGGCAAACTGCAGTTCTGTTCTGGGTTACTGCTGAATGAAACTTTAGTAACATGCTATTTTACAGATTACCTCAGTTTCTGCATCTTAAATAGGGATGTGGTGGCTACCTGTATCAGGGAAGAAGAGAAAGCTTGGGAACAAGGACAAGTCTTGAGAGTCACACTCCCTGTGAGCAAATGTTTTTCTGCATAATGCTTCACTGTGCCTTCTCTTACATAGGAAGACAAGGTGTAGCAGCGTCGTGGAAAACACAATTTCAGACATATTTCCTACTGCTACATATGAATCATGCTTGGACTTGTACCTGTATGCTTGGGCTGCCTTAAAATAAAATCTAATTTTTTTACAGCGTGATCCTGCAAAGTAACACGTTCCTTTGTGTTCTAAATCCAGAGTGATTATTCTGGACGAGGCGACCGATGTACTTTTTAATACTTTGTTTCTTCCAAGATCAGACCAGTCCTCACATTAACAACTTCACTATTTCCTAGACTCTAATTTGAACTTTGATATATTTCCATTTTCATTTACTTTCTTTTTCCACTATTTGGACTTTGTTAACAGAGTCTGCACAAGTGTTCCCATCAAAGCCAATTTGGAATTAATCTTTCAAGTAGGAGCTCATGTCACAGCATGAGATGTTCTAGTCACTAACATAGTGCATCTGCTAAATTTCCATCATCCCATAAGATTGTACTTCTGCTTTAAAAAAAGCACTGACATTTTTGCCTGTCAATATTTTCTCATTGCTCGTGACATAGTTGTTCTCAAAACTCACAGTGAATCCTTTCTCTGTCTATATACACCATAATTATGCAGGAATGAAAATGAGATTTAACACATATAATTGCCATAATCATGTGTTTGGACTTCTTTTTTTTTTACTTGGAACAAATCCTTTCCCCAGTTTTTCCATTACCCCAGCAAATACCCACAGATCACAGAAAATAGACTGAAGGTCTGGTGTCTGCATCATCAGACCTTCCTTTGACCAAACTGTACAGCACCTCACTGGCTTTCACTCTGAAGCTATTTGGAAGGCATCCTAATCTATGTTACTAATGGGTGTGCTGCCTTCCATTCTTCATGAAAGACATTCTAAAGGTGAAGTCAATTAAGGCTATGAAGTTTATATGAAGCAAAATTAGTCAGTGAATCATCCTTTTTCATTTGCATATAGTGCTTATTCTATCTTTAATTTCACCAAATAGGCAATAAGGATGGCATTTACCTCACACAAAAAAAAAAAAAAATTAGACATTGCTAGTATATAGTTATATCTGATCTCATCACCTTGGGCTCCCTCTCTAGCCAGTCAAGAGACTGGTCTGTTTGAGAATGATTAATCTGATCTACAGGGGATGTCTAATTTGGGCAGTAAAATTCTAGGCAGAAAGACAGAAACAAAAACTCAGTACTGTGTGCACAACCAAAGAGTGAGCCCCTAAAGGACTTTCTCTCAATTAAAAACAAGATCTTGTATCGAATAGTATTCAAAGAGCTGTCTTTGGTGGTTCCCACTTCTACATTCAATATACAGTGAAAAGAGTGTTATAAGACGAAAGTGGTTTTCAGAACCAAAGTACATACAATGATAAAATACTAGGTTTATAGAATCATATTAATTTATTAAGTTTTATGATAATGGCTGTCTTTCATTAGTAGTACTACTGCTATTACTAATAATGATTACCATCTCTGATGATTTTTATATAGAGAGGAAATGCTGGTGATGTGTAATGAGAAAGAGTGCAAAAGATCTTGAATGTTTTCCATTTGCTTTTGCAAAATGAAACATGTTCAGAAAGGAATCACACCTTGATGGGGCGAAGCACCTGCCCAGCACATCTCTGCTGCAGTTCTGCCCTTCCTATATAGAACACCAAACTCTTGCACTGCCTGAGGAAAGGGCAGGCCTAGGAAGGAGACCTCAGTGGTTTTTTCTGATAATGATTCCCCTGTGAAAGAAATCAGTTCTTTTTGTAACAAAATATGTTCCTCCAAAACTGGAAATCTGATGCTTAACCATGCTACCGCTCCATGTAACTGATGGCAAAAAAGATGTTTATAAGGCAGCACAAATCATCTGCCCCATCTCAGTTGTTTACTTTCAGCAGTTGCCATCCTCAGCTGCTTTCCCTCTACAGTTAGCTTTGTTTCACATGCTCCGGATAAAGACTCATCTTTGTCTGAAGCATTGTCCAGAGCCTTTTTGAGTTTTCAGATCTCCTCAGATCAGGAGGGAAAAATCATCTGCCTGTGTGAAAACCCAAGTTTACTCAGTAAGCGAGTAAAAATTCCTGAGAGACTGTTTTAAGTTGTTACATTATTGCTAAAGCTCCCTGATGGTGCACCTAATATTTAGATTTTTTTCAAATTCAATGCTAGTGTTTTCTAGATCATTTGCTTTCCCTTTCCACAGGGTAGTACCAATCTGACAGGGAAAATCATGATCTGTGTTTATATAGTCTAAAAGGAACTGTCAAAACAGCCACCCGTCAATCAGTCATCTGTCTCTCATTTTTCAAAGCATTTTATAACTCTTCGTGGACTTGTACAGGTTCCAGACAGATATGGCACAAGATACAGTTGATTTAGAATGTCATGCATTAACAATGAAAACCTTCAAGGACTCCTTTGTCTCATTACGAAACAGAAGGAAAAGTGCATGGCAGGGAGAATACTAGACACGAATAGACATGATTATTTTTTCCTGAGTCCTTAATATGTCATGAAACATAATTCTTCTTAATCTCTACCTAATGTAACACTGAATGGCTCATACAGCTCACTTGCCCAGAGGTGCTAAAGAGCTTTAAAGTGTGGTATTGCTCTGCTGTATTGCTGACCTCTCTGTTCCCTTGGGAATTGTTTTAACTTTCTCTTCCATTCTGTCAGAGAGCTTTCATTGCCTAGAGATCATTCATTGCCTAGAAGAGTGCTGCCTTTCTGTCCTGCATTTCCCAGACAGACACCTACTGGTATGCGGTTTGCAGCAAGAAGCAGCACCTGTCATTCTCTGTGTGTGCTGCACATGGAGTCTGAGAACAGACTGTGTCCAGAGGATTAGAGATATGCTCATTAAAGGAGCAGCAGTCATGCTTTTGTGTTCTACCTGTATTCCATATTTTCACCTGGATGTATAATTTAGGACTAATTTTATGTCTAAGATCAAAGGTTCTCTCTCCAGCTTAGTTTGCAGAGAACATGCCTACACTGTTCACAAGGATCCCTCAAGGTAAATTATTTATAATCATATATCATTTAAACTGAAAGGATTTGGAACAGTTTCCACATCACTTACACATGTTGTTAACTTCTTGACCCTCTGCCACTCAGGAAACTACTACGTTGTTCTTCCAGGAAGGAAGGAATTGGATCTTTCCAAACCATCATAAATGAAACAAGACCAAGTGCTAAGAGGCTGATTTTTTTGAGGCTGAGAACAGGTATTGACAACTACTGGTCGATCTCTTTAGCACCAGTTCTAAACTTCCTTCTGAAGTCAATGGAGACACTTTGACTTCTGTAAATTGAATTAAGCCTTTAGTTTACTCTCATAAAAGTGGACCAACTTCTCAATTTTGGAAAGACCTGCAAGAACTAATGAAGGTAAAGCATAAATCCAATGGTGTGAATTTCGTTTAAGCTCATTCTGCTTTTCTGAGAATTAAATACTGACAAGATTACTATAAACCACAGTTTGATAATTCAGGATACAGAGTTTCATTCATATCCAGACAGAAACAGCTCAGGATTCATGGTCATAGTACTACAGACTACACAATCTGAGATCCCATCTCCCACGACACAAAGTTGGGATATTAGATAACGGCATTAATATCAAAACTCCCATTCTTGTTAAAGCTTTGGTAAGCTTGTCACCAACATCTTTAGTCTTGTCCAAGTGCAATTTACCTTTGGTCCTTCTTCATAACAGGGCTTTTGACCAAACTCTTGCTTGCTTGCAACATTCAGGATCCATCCCAAGATAAAGCCCTTTGGAAAGACCGTGTATCATGGATTTATAGAAGCTCAGCCAATATATATAAACCCAAGAAATTAGCATTACCCACCCAAATGAGGCAATGTGGAACTTGCATTTTGTCTTCCCTTCTGAGGGAAGGGGCATCTCCATGGTGCAGCCTGACCCAAACTGCTTTTTAGAACCACCTGTTTCAATTGCCTGCAAGAAGCATCTGTGAGGACTGATTTGTGCGCTATAGACTCCTAAGTTTATAAGGGAAAAATCTATGGCACAAAGATTATCTGCATTGGCCAAAATTTTACACAGAAAAAGAGATCTTTGTTTTACTTGTTTCTATGTACTAGACCATACTCTTTCTGCTCTTTGTCATGAAAATGCGAGAAAAGGCATCACATGTGGTTTATTCCTTGACTTTTCCCCCTCTCCTATTACATAACTCTAGACGAGGCACGATCATTTAATTGTGACTCCTTGCACAGAAATGGCATTTCTTTCAATGTTTCTAGACAGATGAAAATGGCTTTGAAGGAATGTTTCACTTCAGCTGCTGAGGAAATACAGGAACATGGATTGCAACTGAATGGTATGAGAAAGGATTCTACAGTAACGCTACAATCTGAAATGTTACTGAATAAAAATTAATTGTGAAATACAACAAGTGCTACCTAGATCATGAACCATAGAATTAAAAATTAAAAAAAAAAGGCAAACAAAACAAAATTAAAAAAAAAAAAAGATAGGAAGTCTGGCAAAAATAAAATACATGCTAGAAAATACATTTTAAATTAACTCTCCCAGGGAAAGAGTACTGGTTTTGTACTGATGAAATCAAGTCTATCAAGTTGCTGTGGGAATCACTTGTAATCAAAAACCATAATAAAGAGCCTAATAAAGACTTGAGGAAATATCTGAAGTAACTCTATTGTTTCTTTCTGAGCAAAATGCAATGGCCAATCCAATTATATGATTTGTCCATCAGGAGTCCAGTAGCCAGCATTCTCTAATTCTATGCTATTTTTCCCCTTTGCAAATGTAAAATACTTTAGAAATATTTCAGTGCTGAAAGGTTGGGAAAGCCACAGAACTGTTCAGTCACAGGTGTTCCTTTCGACCTTATTTTAAAACTAGAAGTCAAATTGAGATATTTGGAAGTACACAACTGGTCTGAGTGTGGCACTCCTTTTTTCTCCTCTTGAAACAATCAGCCAGAGAGATATTTTACTTAATAGGAAACATGACAAATTGTAACCTCCAGCTTTGGTATAAAGCTACCCTGCCAAATTAAAAAGAACCAGAGATCACTGGTTACTGTCATTAGCTTTTGCTTCCTGACAATGACTGCTTGGGGCTTGAATTAAGAAGTTTAGGGGACTGAATTCTCCTCTCAGTTATATCCATGCAAATGCATTGAGCATTTTGGAGCTGAAGGGAAAGTAGAGTCTGATGGTATCTTACAGTTGTTCTTACCCAAAAGCTGATCATTTTTACAGCAGAATTTGTGTATTGTTCTGGACTCAGAAGGCAGATCACATACAAAAAGTGATATGAACCTTCCAGATAGTATCAGGAGTGTTGTTTTTGTTTTTATTTTCCTAAAACACTGTGATGGAGGTCAAACTATGAAAGCATATGGAGAGCACAACTGAGGGAATAGTGAGACTTTTGGCACAGCCTAACCTCCCTTACATCCTTACTTCCCCAGCTTACAGAGGAGCAGTGTCTTAGAGCTTGTTGCAAAGAAAGGATGATTGTTATACACAGTCTCTAATGTGATATAAAATAGATTCATGTCATAGAGGAACCATTGTAAAAGTTGGTATTTGCTAAAGAACTAGATAAACTGGAATTAACTTCTGGTATTCTTTAAGAAAACAATGTTCCAGGTTGGTTTCAACAGGAGCTATTAAGTAAAGAGACCTCAGTATGGTATTACAGTTAAAGAAAGGTATAAGCAAGGGGTCAAGAAATACGTCCCATTGAGTTTGAGCGAAAGTGAATTTGCTTAATCTAAGGAAGAAGAAATGACCAAAAGTGTTTCAGTATATATGAAGCTATCATAATGGCATTCAATTGTTGGTGAACACGAGGGAATCAGTCAGGAAATCAAATTAAATTTTAAATCATGAGCATCTTTCTCCAATACTAAAAGGAAAAAGTGTGAATAAAGTATTGCACCATAGGATACCTAAGGAAACTGTCTCCTCCTGTTTGTCTCCAGTGGTGGAAGTGCTTGATCCTGCCTTAGTGTGGGAGCACAAACAAGATGGTCTCTCAAGGTCTCTCCAGGTCTGTGTTTCTATCACTCCAAATTCACACAGAATTCACCCTTTAGCATAACACACATGGGAAACTTTGTTTTCAGATAGTACTAACCAGGCTCTGATCTAGTTAGTCCAATCTTTGCGTAGGAAAGCTGCCATAAATCCAGGCCTTCTTTTCACAGTTTCAAATAATTTTATTTCAGCTTGAAGAATTCAAACATTTCATCTCCTCTAAGGGACGTTTAGAAAAATTGTCATAGCTAATAGCTTTTATCACTTTCAATTTCTAATAATCTACCTCCCAAAATAGGCAGAAGATACATGGCACCTTACAATGACCTTACAAACAAATGTTCAGTAACACATAATGAGAAAATAATGAGATGGGACTGAACAGAGAAGAAAGGAAAGGTGAAATATTATTAAGATTATGTATGACTACCTAATAAAAGCTCTTACAAAGGCTGATGGACTAAAAATGGTGTTTTCAGGGGGGAGTCAAATGCATATATTTCTGCATTCTATTTGCTGCAAATAAACAGATGGAATTTTGCTGAATTTTAGTAATTTTTGTTATTTATATGCTGCAGCTGAAATGATGCTTAAAACATATTTGGTGTCTTTGCGTTTGTGGGTTTTTCTTATTCTCTTAGTCCTTCAATATTCTAAATGATGCAATTAGGTTTTTTTACAGTTGGGGTTTCACTTTATATTTTATTCATAGTAAGTGTATATCCATAAATACACGTGCATGTACACACAGACAGAGAAAATCCTTTTACCAAGACATTAATGACTTCTGTTTTCAAAAGATAATTTTGCTGAAGCGTTGGTACCTTCTCAAATCTTAACATGTGGACTCTAATAGGTAAATGTAAAACTTGTTATTGCATAAAATTTCTATTACCATCAGTGTACAGAACTGTTTCAGAGAAACAAAACTGGCTAGCATGATAAGTGTATGGTTAGCAGCAATATATTCCATTAAATCTTACTGCATTTCTTCCATATTGATGCCATCCCATTAACTGACACTGTATGTGCACCCCTTGTGGAAGGAATGACGGCAACATATATAATCTTGGGATGAGAAACCTGCTCTTTGGATGAAAAAACACAAAAAGAAAAAGACCCTGGCTTTATTGTAAGAAATGAGAGAAGGATTTGTTCTATTATGCTCCCCCGCCCCAACAACTAATGAGAAAGCTTAAAAGGCAGAAAATCTCTCTTGTTAATTGCAATGTTGGTAATAGGAAGTGCATCAAAATAAGGGTCTTTTTTCCTCTGACTAATCTAATTATGAAAAGTTCAAGAAATCATCTGAATAAGCAAAATTCACAGCAGAAATTAGAGAAGCAACTCAGAGCTGTAGAAATGCAATAACATATTTCTTCTGTCTAGGGCAGCCATGTTTTGCTCCTATGAAATAGAGACTAAACTTCCAAAGCTTCTGACATCACAAAAAACATATTTTTCCCCCATATTAATAAGTAGGTTAGCTACCCTAAGATCTGACAAACATGTTAATCATGCTTGCATTTTCACTCCTGGAATTATTCACATTTATATAAATTTTAAACACTCAGTCAGTGCAGACAAAACTTCGAAGGTCCCGTTTTACACTTGGATATCTCCTGGCTTAACTGGTGTAAAGTAAATACAAACCAAATTCATTCAGTACCAGGAGTGACACAATTGAGCTGGAGACAGATTCTCACAACAGTCTCATCACTAGAAGCAGTAAAAGAGGACTAAAAGTGGCCTAATAGCGGCTAACTTAGTGCTAGTCCTCGGAAGCTTGGAATACTAACAGAAAAATTTTTAGGTTGAATCAGGATGAAGAAAAAGCCAAACATTTTCTGCCAAAAATAGAAATAAAATATTTTTTAAAAACAATTACATTTCCAAGAAGGCCTTATGACTTTCTGACACAAAAAAACTGTCTTATGTTCAGAAAATTTGAGTTTGTTAATTTAAAAATAATTATATGCTGGAAAATTCACAACTCATTAATCTAGTTTTCGGGAGGTTTTTTTAATTGTAAATTTTCATTTGTTTTGAAATAGAAAAGCTCTACATGTTTCAGAAATTAAAAGATGGAGTTTCAGACAACCCTACCTAATGAATCTGAGAACCACCTTTCAGTCAGTCTACACCAAGCGGTACTTTGGTTACTTACGTATTTACCTGAAAACTTCACCAGCCGTACCTTGCATCTGGCAAATCAGCACAGCAAAGGTAAAAACCAAAAAGACACTTTTCACAACACAATAGCCCCTGACATAAATCTTTGTGCAAGTATGTAACTTAGTGAAAAACATATTCAGAGTGAGATCTTGCTGAGACACACACTTGAGAAATTATGGGAAGTATTCTTAGACACACTCCTCTGCAGTAACCAGACATAATGTCAAATCTAACACTCAGAAGTACTTCTCCTCAGCAAAGTCAAATGCAGATGCTGACACTGTGTTTATTTCACGCTAAAGAAGATCTTGTTTATTTTTCCTGGGAGAAGGAGGTGCCAATCCAAATAAGTATTAAAATTATAAGTGCTTGTCCCACTTTTCTTTACTAGAAGCAAACACATTTAGCATCAAGCTACTGTTACAGTAATATGAGCAAAAAGGCTCTGGGATTTCACAGCTAAGTGGAAAAAACCACAACCTATCTCAGTTTACAAATACTGCAGGGATCGTAAAAGTTTGACAATAAAGCAAAGCCAAATACAAAGACCTAAAAGAACCTAGACTTTGCAATTTCAGCTCTTCTGGAGTCTGAGAGTGGGTCTTGTGTGACTTCATTAGATGCTAGCTACTGAACCATGAAAAACACTACAGTAGCTTCGTTCAAACAGATTTAACTCCACATTTGAAATCAAGCAGGTTGAGTAAAAAATTCTTAAAATATTCATTTTCATTGTAGAGAAAAAGTCCAGCTTCAAGAAAACCCAGGCTTGAAAAGCAAAAAAAGAAAAAAAAAAACCTCACTCACTAGAGTACTAAGATTAAGCTCTTCAGAGACTTAATTTAGCTTACACACAGTGCCAACCCGGTATGTCTCAATTGCTTCAGCAACCCAAAACAATATCTCTGCATGATTTTGTATAATTCAAGATATTTCAGCATATTTGGAGCTACCTCAAGGATCTATGATCTGCCTTGCTGACAGGTTTTGCATCATACAAATGAATCTCAGGACCCAGTTGACAGAAAAATAATTGTGCTGGAAAAATCAGATCTGACTGAGTCAAAAACTAAGATATTATCTCATGGAGTCTCGGGGATGCTTGCCCATGTCCCCAGGTACCCACATAGCTCATTTTCTTGCAGGAGTTGTGAGGGTCCCTGTACTTTTAGATTTTAGTGACCTCTAGGTGGCCTTAGCCACTGCTTGTTCCTGAAGGATTCTTGGTATATCCACTGTGGGCTTGAGAGGCTCAAGATTTCAGCTCTTAGGAAACCCAGACCAACTCTGCATGAGCTGTATAGCTCTGCAGACAGATAATTCTCCATAGCCCCCGCAATGCCAATATTTCCAGATTATCGATTTTCATAGCTGACTGTTCCTGAGCTCTCTGAAAAATCAGGGGTCTAGGCAGGACAGAGAATGACCTCCCCAAATGATTTGTAAAAAACTTTGCTCCTGCACAACAGTTTTCAAATTTGTCCCTCATTTAGGTATGTTTTGGGGGTCTCATTTTGTGTTTTGTTTTGTGGGAGTTTTACCACAAGTCTGGCACTTTGATTTAAAGCCATTCTCTTATTTTCTGCATAATTTTCTCTTTGTTTCATGTCACAAGCTCAGAGTTGTTTTGAACCAAACTATCCTCCTGGGTTTAATAAGAGATATTAGACCAGTACTTTTCTTCTGCACTTATGCTTCCCTATAGCGAGGGCAAAAGAAGCATAACATGTTCAAGACAATTGTGTTTCCTTCTCAGTGCTGTTTTATCCCTGGTACTGATTATAGAATTGCAAAGAACAGTTACAAGTCAGACCACATTCTTCCCTAAGTTTAAAACCCTTGCATAGCTTTCAGCATATTTTAATTTATCAGCCTCATGAAGGAACACAGAGCATGTAAAAGGACTTATTTTATAAGTATTGGTTTGTACTGGGATTGTATAAATTCTGCATCTTTGCAAGTGTCTACTTACTTGTAAATATAAGGAAATTTCATAACAATTCTCAAAACTTCTAATAAAGTTCTAATCATAGCTATAAAATAGAGAAAAGTGGAATGGAAAGGATCTACAGAGAAGTTCTGAAGTGATCCAACCACCTTGAGAGACAAGGTTATTGAAATGCTTCAAAAGATTGCACAATAGTTTTACTTTATTTTATTGCAGAAGGGCTTTTTAGGCCTAAATATAAATAGGATACAAATATTTACTTCCCTAAGATCTGTGGACTTGAACAGGTGACCTTAACATATACTTCTGAAGGTGTGAGTTTTCCATGTCTTTCTGATAGAGTGCTTTACATAGTTTTGAGGTGGTAGTAGTTATCCAGCTTGGTATTAACTAATTTAGATAAAAGTGGAAGACACCTCAAAACTGATAAAAGCAAAAAGATTTCCTTAAGATATTAATCCCAGATCAAGCAGAAAGCCTGGCCCAGCAAAGCTGATGCGACTGTCAGCTTGCTTATCTTCAACCTTCTAAGAAAGAAGTCTGAAAAGAGGCAGTTAAAAAAAAAAAAAGATTCCATTGTTCAAAAAGGTGCACATAACGTCATTAGTTTGTTTTATAAGAAGACTGATATATGGCCATGTTTACAAAGACCAAAAAATTTTCTTACAATTTTGACTTATAATATCGATAGGGGGTTTTTTAAGTTTACTGATGTAAACAGTACATAAACATTCACATTAAAACATGAATCATTGAATCCTATGATAGAAATAATTTTTATCAGGAAATTTCCCCAGGGTTATACCTAATGCATCCTTTTTATAAGTGTCACTGTTTAAGAAAGTAATTTAAATTTCTATATTCAATGGTTTTTATCTCTGCAGCTCTATGGAAATGTTGCTATAACACAGGAAACCATGACAACTGATTCCAGTTCCTGATTTCATTACCAAGCTACATCTCACTCAGGTTCATGAACCTTTCATACAAGATGGACTTAATAATTTCACAACTGAATCTTTCAAAAATATATGTTTTGATACAACAATACTGCTTCATTTGATCTCTCAATTTAAAGAAGTCTCACCATTACATTGTTACTGCTGTGCTTTTCCAATTGTTGTCCAATGGTGCCACTATTTTTTCGACAGAAACCCAAGCAGGAAAAACATCCAGATACAAAATACCCTCATGAAAAAAAATAGCGTGAATTTATGGCCTTAATACAGACTTATTTGTAAACACAGGCCAAGTTTGTCCCATAAACACATCCCTTTTAGGGGTTATGCTTTGCTAATTGAGTGGTTTTTAATATGTTTTTCCAAGTTTCTCTAAGTCACCAGCCGCTGCACACAGAAGTCTGATGCTCCTGTCATGCTTTAGCATGGATCTGTTTTATTTTATTTGTTGCTAATTCTTCATAAACTGTCAATATTGGCACATGCTGGGAGAGTGTACTAAACATCAAGCTGTTACCTTGACCAGTATACCTTTCCTTTTCATTGTGGTTTTAAGAATGAAATGCTCTAAAAATTCACAGCTTAAGACTGCTAGTCCTGACAATTTCAGAGTTCCCTACAGTTAAGAACTCATCCAAAACAGAGGCAGGATTGGCTTAAGCAATTCTCCTCTGATTATGTTGGTATTTGTGATTACAGTCTTTGGCTTCTGAATTACATCCTTCTGGTCTGATCACGAAGAAGCCTAAAAAAGTAATCTGGAATAGGTGACTTCCACCAGTCCAAAGTCTGAGGCATGGTCAGAACCTCTCTCAGAAGAGACAGTTTTATCCTAATTCACTGCTAAATACAGACTGCTGTAATTTACTGTACCAATTACTATGTTAGTACTTTACCAGCAGAACAGAAAACTTTAGAATGACTTTGACTGTATTCTGACAATCTGTTCTCTCCTGGAATCCTCTGTGATGAATGGTTACTAGATACAAAATTTGAGAGCAGATGATCACTGACCTTGATCAGTCATGATCAATACAGCACTTCTCTGGTTTTGGCTGCGAAGGAGCTGCAGTTACAGCAGTTTCCAATATCTGACAATCTAAGCCAAAGTTTTCCACTGAGAATCACAAAGTGTTATAATTAATATTTCATTTCAAAAGGGAATGTCTTGAAAATATTGAAGATTGCAGGACCGATGCACGAATAAATATTTGCATTCTGACATGTAATTTGAAAAAACAACAAAAAGGTTTAGTCAGAGCAGAACCATTCTTTTTATAACAGCACAAAATTTAAAAAAAACTTGTTGTTCAATGACTGATATATTTTACCACATCTCATCTCTATGTTTCCTCCTTTCCCATTTTATTTTAATCTTATTCTAAATTCTACTATTCATAGCACTGGAGATTGCTAATTCTCTTTCTCAAATCTCCTCCTAATCCACTTTCAAATAACAGCAGTTTTGCAGCTGTCATTTGCCTATCAGGAGAAAGCCTGGTGAGCACATTCCAGTGCTTGGGAGTTAGAGTTTATATTTCTGCCAAATACTGGTTGGGTGAACTTGGGAAGTAAGTTAAGATCAACTCACTGAAAACAGTGTATTGATTTGTCTCACCAATTTGAGACATGCCACATTTAATTTTCATATTTTAACAGTGTAAGTGCACCGGTATCTCCAGCTGAAGTCACTGGGAAATGTTCAGTACTGGTGTTCAGTAACTCCACCAGTTATTATTTTAATACTTTACCATTGTTTGCTTCTTGTTGAGATAATGAGCAGCTTTCACCTGTGAATTGATGTAGGCTCTATGCACAAGTCAGAAATGAACATATGTCACTGTCAAACTGTGCAATCCAGCACAACCTACTGCAAAGCTGCTTTTGCATGTATTCCTGAGGACCCTCAACTCATGAAAGAACAGACAACTGCCAGCTTCTGAAGGATACCAGTAAATTACCTCAGGAAATAAAAAGTGGGAGGACATTGATTATATATGAAATATACATACTTTTGTATCATAAACTTGGTCCATGTACCTTTGTCTTGTGGAAAAATTGGGGAAGAATAGAAGTTTCTCATCTGTATTTCACTTACTCTTGCTGAGGATAGAGCCAGACGTCTGATCCTTTGCCACTGTACAGCAGTGCAGAAGCTTTCCTACAGGTCTCTGTAACCTCTTGTCCTAAAGAGACAAATATTACATGAATTTAATGAAATTAATGAAATTAATCAGTACCTTGAGAGAAACACAAAGAGTAGGGTGAAATCCTGGACCTACTGTAGTCAAAGTTTTGCTACCGACTTTAATAGGATCAGGACTTCTCTCAAATTCTTTCTAACCTTTATCTTTACAGATTGTGGATGCAGCCTGTCTAGCAGAGCCCAAAAGTACAAACAGAAAGAGGCGAGAATGAGCATGATGCTGCCCCTCAGCATCAAACACTGTGCTGCTCCTTTTGGAAGGCCCTTAAGACAACTTTCAGGTGTGCATCTGTTACGTTACTCCATGCACTCCAGAATGGATTTATGTGTTTAAAAGCAACATAGCATTGCATTTAAAAATAAACCTGTGATTTTAATCCTTTGTCTAGACAGTGGTTCCAAAAAGCCCACTATATTTTCAGTCATCCCGAAATTCAGAGGTACATTTATTATAAAATATTAATGGCGATGACTTAAATCCTGCTGTGGAGTATGAGTAGGGACAGCTTCTAATTACCAGGCCTATCTGGGGTTCATATATTTCCCAACATTTTACCTTTACATTAACTTCTTCCCTGTCTAGCTTTACTTCATTGATCCTTGTCTTGCCACCTTCTAAGGCTTTATAATTCTATCCTTTATTTTTATGGTTACCTTGAAAGTGTTTATAGACTGTAGAAGGTATTTATAGACTTTGATCATGTCCCCCCTGAGGCTCCTCTTCTCCCAGCCATATATTAGTTTAGTTCCCTGTGTGTTAGCTCACATATCTCATTTTCTTTTGTGTGCACCATTTTTGTTGCCCTTCTTTGCAGTTTTTTCCTGATTGTTCTATGTGCTTCCACACCGTAAAAACCACCATAATATGTAATACATAACACAGAATTCCAGATGTTTCTGCCTCCAGTGCTATGTAAAGAAAACAACTACTGTATAAACCCTAAAATTGTTTTCTCTAGTTCACTGTTGGTTGAGCTTGATTTTGCAAAGCATAGGTTTTAACAGGCTCAGCATAGCTCTGGAATCTATTTTACTCAAATCACAATAACAATTTGTGGGGCTGAAACCTCTGTTTTTCCTGTATTTTTTGTTGCCAAGTAATTTTACTTCTTGCCTTGCTCTCACAGAATTCAGACTGTTTTCACCTGGGTATAATACTGTATTTCAAGAGCAAGGAGGAATATGAAGAAACAGTTTCCGTCTGAACCCACACTTTTTAAATACTTGTGTAGAGCACTGGCTTTTATGTTCACTAATCCACTGCCCATTAATATCAATATTAATGGCAGCTTTGCTTTTCATTTCAGCAGAAATAAAATCAGGCTGTAGGACAAGGTGATATCCCCTGGCTAAAGCAGGACTCCTGTGTTCTAATGACAAACTAAACCAGTACCTCTTTCACTGTCCTTTTTTCTGTTAAATCTTTCCCTGCCATGGCAGTGTGCTTATCAGTAACACATGAATACTGTCATTACTTTCGTGCAAAGCGGCTAACTATGAAAGATTTCTTGAATGCTTTCTCACACAGATTGTGCTCATAATGTCTGCTTTCATACAGTTTCACAGCTCCACTTGGTATTACAGCGTGAAAGTCTCTCATGCCCTGCATAGCATTTTATCCCTTGAATAGTCCTGCTAGTTTCACGAAGTACTATTCAACTACAGTGAAAAAAAAGCTGGCTTGATATTGCACGTTGTTTTCAATTTCTGATCAATTACAGCTGATCTTACAAGTCTTTTTATATATTTCAAATACATTTTGTTTCTTCTGCAGATAATAAAGCTTTTTTAAAATTGTTTTCTCAAGAACAAAGTAATACCAGTGCTCTGACAAGTTTTGTGTACAAAATGATTACCTGGGGGAGAATGCCATTCAGATTTCAATGCTTTATGCAAATAAACCAAGTATGCAATTAGACAAAGCCTTGTTAACTAGGGTTAAAACACATGCAATCAACTGGTGCACTTATTTGGTAGAATTTAGATAAGCATAATTAGGTTGCAAAATGAATCTATATGTAAATAAGTGGAGTTCTTGTATTTGAGGATAAACAAAATCAGAGATAATTTTAATCACCAAATTTATTGTTTATAGAGTGTAGGTTCATAAAGAGGTTTGAGGAGCTAATTTCCCAGCTAGAATCTAATAAGACACTCATCTTTTTTTGCTATCCTGCCTCCTCATGTGCCATATTTAGAATGACACATTGAAGATGCTCATGAGTCTGCTTTGATACAATATGAAAGTCATCGTCTTTGCTTTTTTACCACTATACATTTACATGAGTAAATTCTGATGTTCAGTTGAAAACCTAAATCAAATACTTTTTTTTGGCACTTGTTCATACAGAAATTATTTTGTTTGGGACTCAAAGGGAACCAGTCAGTAACTGACAGCGCAGGGGTTGAGGAAAGGACTCTCTTTCAGTGTTTTCTGCTTGTTAAAAAGCCAGTTAAATCAGCTGTCAAAACTTTTAGGTACTTTATGTCTTGCAATGGACAGCCTAGTGACATGTCAAGGATTCTGAACTCTGCAAGGCTGGTGGTTCTAGCATTGAGGGGTTTTTTTATTTTATTTTTTATGGCTACTTTTTGCCTTTTGATTGTAAAGGAAAAATAAACTGAACTGTGCACTGGCCATATTTACAGTACTAATCCACTTCATATCAATGTTTTGCTGGTTTATCCCTCACTGACAATGGAAAACACTCACAGCACACACTCAGGCAGCTTCTGGAAACATTTCAAGTGCTAGTCTAGAGCTGGATAGGAACTTTTATGAGATTAGGCCTCCTACTGCTGTTTTGTACTCCACTTCTTCTACAAAAGTACCTAAGTTCACTCCTGCCCATATTTTTAATCAAATTTATGACCTTTAATTTCAGATGGTTGATTTCTGTAATTTTTTTTTTTTTTTTTCT
>VZRR01009214.1:90944-117773 GCA_013398015.1 Oreocharis arfaki
TGGTGGTAATAACAAATCGTTCAAAACAAACACTAGGCAGGAAAGCAAACATACTTTAGGTTATTAGTATCATCTTCTGCTCAGCAGTGGATCAGCAAAGTTTATTTCGGAACTGGTGAGACCTAAAAATCATTCCAAAGTAAAAATACCAAACGTAATGCGAAACAAGGTGCGCGGGGGAGCCTGAGCAGCCCCAGCCCAGCGGGTCCGAATGAACACTTTTGAGAAGTGTTGTTCAAGAAAGAAAGGCATGGGGCTGCTCCTGTGTCAGGCCAGGGGTGAGGTGCCTGCCTTCCCACCTCTCAGTGTCACTGGTAAAGTTATGCCTGGAAAAATCCGAAGCTTTTGCTCCATGGAGAAGAGACACGCCTAGCGCAGCATTCGCCTCCCTGCGCATCATCGCGCAGCCCTGCTGGAAGGACGGGATGCTGGACTGGCTGTAACTGGCAGGATGTGCCCCCCCGGGACTCCAAGGGGCTTCCTTCTTCCTCAGGGTCCCCCACAGCCGCTCGCGGCCAGTGCCCGCCGGCTCCGGCCGCTCCCCCGGACACTGAGCACAGGACACTGGGCACTGCGCACCGCGCACTGGGCACCGGACACCGGACACTGGGCACCGGACACTGGGCACTGGGCCACGGGCACTGGGCACCGGACACTGGACACCGGACACTGGGCACCGGACACTGGGCACTGGGCCACGGGCACTGGGCACCGGACACTGGGCACCGGACACCGGGCACTGCGCAGGGCCCCAGCGAGCGCGGGCCGGTCGCGGGCTGCCGCCCCCCTGACGGGCCCTCGGAGGGCCCTTCCCAGAGCGCGCGGGAAGGTTGGGATGTTGCTGGGGCGCTCCCCCGAATCCCCGCACCGGTGATTAAAAGCTCCTTTGCGCCCCAGAAGGAGCCTCAATGCCGGGAGTTGCGCTGGCGCGGGGTGCCCGGGCTCCGTGCTCGCGGGGTGAGCGCCGGGGGCGGGATGAGCGCTGGGATCCTTGGCCCCGGCCGAAGCTGAGGAGAGCGGGACACCTGAGGGCACCTCCCGGGGAGGGGCTGCGGGAAACGCTGAGGGGCAGCTGAGAAAGCAGAGCCTGGAGCGGGGGCAGGCGCTGCTTGGGCAGGAGGTGTTTGGAGCAGCTGTGGGGGAGATGCCTCAAGCAATTTCCTGAACTTGCTGTTCCCACGGGTGAGTTCTCCTACCGTGGAAAGACTCAAAATGTGGAATTTTCAGTGGATGGATATTCAGCCTGCTCTCCTGTCCTCGGTGTTGTGCGGGGATGTGGCCCGAAGTTTATAGTCAGAGTTCAGATTATGACAACCTTAAACTTGATAATTAACACACAGAGATAAGATTGGACTTTGTAGTGGTTGTATGTCCAATCTGATGTAATCATGGTTTGCTGCCGGTGTCTTAGTGTGTATTTTGCAGGGCTGGAAAATAAGTTTCGTGGTACACACATAGTTTGAGAATGCTGGTATGACATTGTGAAAAATGAAGAGATATATTCTGAGTGTCAGTGAGACACCTTTACAAATTGACATTCTACACATCCAGATACCCTGTGATTTGTTTCACTGCTACCAGGCCATTCAGCTACTAAGTCTGAATATAATAATGTCAGATAATTCCTAATTAGCTTCCTCAGTCGGAAGCTCTGCTCCTCTGAGCATGTTACTTTTTGCAAGCTTGTTTGAAGTGGGTAGAAAACCCCCATAAGGATTAAAAATACAACACCTGGGAGACAAGTAAACATACAGTCATTTGGAATAAACTTTAAACCCAGCAGACATCAGCACGTAGCCTGGAGCAAGGCTAAGGAGGTCTAAAGACACTAATTATTGTAGTCATACAATTGAAATAATGGGGACCTGACAATATGACTGATAAACAGCTAGAAAATTAATGAGCAGAATGCCTGTCTTCCATCAAGGACTGCCAAATGTCTGTACAAGACACCACAGACAACACTGACACTATGTGCAGACCAAAATACTATTTAAAGATTTGTGGCATGAACTGAACACATGGTGCTGCTAATGACTGGAGCTTGTGTCCCCACTGTGTATGGATAAAGTAATTAATCACTTTAAAATTACACAATGGGAGATTATAATTATTTTAAAAATACATTATATACTGTATGAGGGAAGGAAAACATAACTTGGATCCTTCAGATTAAGGATTCCAGACTGTAGGAATGCTTTTGATCACTCACAGATTTTTTCACTGTATGGCTTTGTACTTTTTCATAAAATTAATCCAGTTTTGAATTGCCTCTTGTTTCTCTGATTAAGAGTGAAAGAAACAGTTTTATGGAGGAGACAGGATTACAGAAAGAGTCTGGAGCAGTGTCAGGGTCCTTGGATAACCTGTAGATACAGCAGTTACCACTACTCACTAGGGTGCTTATAGTGGCTAATGGCAGATGCAGAAGAGGCAACTTTATGCACAATTACAATTATCATAAATTTGCATCCAGAACACTGACACAACTTCCTGAAGAAAAGCTTTGTACACTCACTGACATCCCTGGAGGCATTGTAAAAGCTTTAGCAGGGAAAGTAACCAAGTCAGTGGTGTCTTTATTAAATCCAGTGGCATGAAACCCGGCGTAGGTGAATTTGAGTTTCGCATCTGACTCATCTTCCCTGTCACAGCATTGGAACTGTCATCAGGACACAAGCCTGTGTCCTGATTACGTGGTCCATCACCAGCCAGATGCTTCAGAAGTTTCAAAGACCTCCTGTTTTAGGCAGGTGCTATATAATTTTCCTTCAGTCCTTTCCTTCCTAAACCCTAATTGTAGGAAGTGATTGAGGCCTGAGAGATCAGAGAATTACTGATGTGGCTGTGTGATCATCCTTTTTATCCAAACACGTTTTGACATAACTTTGGTGAGCCTGTACTCTATTTGATGGGTTTTAATGATGCCTTCCCCATTCTGGAGAGCCATGGACCCTGAAATGCATCTGGCTACATTTTTAAGAGGTATCTATGCTACAGAAAAGTATAGCCTCGTGTTTCCTTAGAAGAGATGATCTCTTGCTGTAGGGCAGAGTGAACATCACTCCTCATGCTGGCAAATCTTACTGGGTGTTCTCCCACAGAAACTGAGAATATTTGATGAATCAAAGCTTCAAAGAGTCAACCTAATCTGTGCCCAGTTGTCTGGCACTGACTGTGGGTGTACACTGGGAAGCTGAGTTAGGGAGTGTAGGCTTTCAGTGCAGGGCCTTGGTATGTTGTTGAAATATAAATGGTAAAAATAAAACAGAACAGGACAGAGATTTTCCCAGATAAGCAGGGGTTTGGTATTGAGTCTCCATTGCCAGTAATGGGCTTTGATGGTTTCAAGAGGCCTTGGATCAACTCCTACATATGCAGTTCTAAAGAGCCTTTTGAGTCATAATTTACAGTCATATTCCCAGGCAAAGCAACGGTTTGGGCTCTTGATTTTATTTGACACACATCTGTAAATGGTTATCTGAAAGACCTGCTTCCAACCTTACATGGCGTATTCTAGAGTTCTCAATACTTTCCTAAATGCATTAAAGAGCACATATTTCATTGGGGAACATTAGTGTCATTAGCAGCAGGTTGTTTTTCCACTTTCCAGGAATTTAATAACCTTCAAATGCACAGGCTTCCAGAAATGTCAAAACATGGGCAAAGGGAAAAGGATGCTGTATCTATTCAATCAGAGATTTGGGCTACTGCAGGAAATGTGAGTTTGTCCCTTGGACTGACCAAGAAGGTTGATGGGTTTAGTAAAACACACACCATTCATGTGAATCATTTGTATACTGTGTGCTTTCACAGAACATTACCCATTTAATTGCTGTGCAGGGTTTATTAGGACATAAGGCAGTAACGTGCATGATATCCTTTCTTGTTGGCGTGTTTTTTTCATTAGGCATTCTCTTATAGACTAACCAAATCTGTTCAAGCACAACCCAGAAATCCTTGATAATTTTTCAATGGAATTTTTATATGTAAATTCTAAAAGCAATAGTGCAATAGTTACTGTCACTGCATGCTATCTAACAAAATAGGATCTTTCTTTTATTAGAGATCTCAAGGTGCTGCAAGAACAATAAATTGGAAAAACAATGCAAATGTTACACAATCCATGCCCCCTCCCTCTGCTTGTGGATATATGTCTCCTGCTGTGTGTTCTTGAGAAAATCAATCGCTACACTAAGGAGCAACAACAAAAAATCACTTTATAAGTGTCTTAGCAAAAAACATGGGCTCTAGAATTTTAAAACATGTGAAAGAAAATAGCCTGCCACCTGAATTATACAAAATTCTTGTTTAGGGAAGAAAGTCCAGTCTATAAAATAGAATGATGCATCTTTCTCTCATGCAAGAAAAAAGGCATTTCCAGGATATACTATACTCAAGAAAACTGGAGTAGAAATGGTCAACGTGAAATTATAACAAGCTCTTGACCTTCCCTGGCCCTTTATGCATTTTCATGAAATGATGTAGTTCATTATTTCCACTCATATCTGCAGAGCAGTGGACCAGTTTACTTTGTATTCATTTATTCAGTCCTGAGTAATCTGTGTTTAATAGAGTGCTAGAGCATGTCAGAATGAACAATTAAACCTGGTTGTTATAGAAGACAACTTGCCATTATTGCCACCATTAGTTGTATGTGTTTTATTTTTTTAATAAAGAAGGCATGTTGCAGGTTCATTATATAACCCCCTTTTAAAATTTTGCACTTTTTTAATTAGAATGGCAATATCTTTTGAACATTTGGGGTTGTCGTACTTTGCATCAAACTCTCCAATGATGATGGAGGCTGTAATTTTTGGTCAAACCTGTTCTGCAAGGGTAAGAAGACAGTGATGACAGAAGCAAGCTCTTGGAGAGGACTGTGATGGAGAGATCAGCTACCCCAACAGCAAGATGCAAAGTTTTGGAAGAATATTTTCTACAGTGGAGAAATTGAGTAGGTTTGGTTACTTGTCAAACAGAAAAAAAAAAAGGCAGTCTGCTTTAGAGATAATATATTTGATAAATCCCTCTGCCTGGCAGTCAAAGAGAAAAATATGCAGGGACAGAATGCACACAGGGCATGCAACCATGGTGCTCAACGTGTGCCAGGGCAATGAAGAAGATCCTTCAAGACCTTCAATTGCATCTCACCACTGGGCAGGGGAACAGCAATAGGAAGAAGTACAAGTGTTCGGGACCAGCTTCTCACAAAGGCACTCTCAGTTTCCTTTGTCCCTCTAGTAAATGAAGCACTGATTTTTGGCAAACCTGGAGTGCCTTATCTTTCCTCTTTCTTAGTATAAGCTGCTAGAGTGAGTGCCCTGTGACATGAGTGAAGGTGAATATGTAGAGAAAGAACAGATCAGCAGAAGATGTGTCGTTAGCTGGTATCTTCAGTAATCACCAACCATGTGCTGTCATTTCCATGCCCTGTAGATTATCAAGAACTAGTGATGTTCCATTGCAAAGCAGGCTGGAGAGCTGGGAGGCAAGAACAGCAAGAACAAAACATCTGAATCTTGAAGTCACCAAAAGCAGAGCTGTTCGCCAATAGTTTCCTTCACTGAGGTGTTCAGAAGTAAAGGGAAAATATTTTGTATGAAGAAGCAGGTGGCTAGAGGAAGTCCTAAGAGAGCCCTGTGATCCTGTGTCATCAGCTGTGCCTATATTTGCTCGCCTGTATTTGCAGCAGCCTTATGAATTAGCAGCAGGAGTGGTGTCTAGTGTTTATGTGTTTATGCATGTAGGCAGCTATGAAATTTTTAAGATTGTAGAATGAAATTAATTTTGCAATAATGAAGATTTTATCTGAGGTAACAAAGGCCACCAACTCAATGATTCAATTCAGAGAGATGACACAGAAAGCAAACCCAAAAGTAAGAGAACAGATAAACATAAGTAGGCCAAACCTGTGAACACTATGAGATATGAAATTATGAGAAAGGAAATGAACAAGGGCAAATTTTAACATCTCATGCATAGAAAACCATAGCTCCCATTCTTTTCCATTTGCTTCAGGAAAGCTACACAAAACAGCACTGGAAAAGTTACCAGGTACATCCTATACGCTTGTGCAAACAGGACCAAATCTTGTAGAGAATAAAAAGCGGTGAGCTAGATGAGGTAGCAGCCCTTCTGCAATGATTTCACCAGCTATTTCTCACTATTTATGTCATTGTTGGTTCTTGTGTGATGCCTTTCACTTAGCAGAATTCTTGAGGACACAATATCTTCTCTCAGTGCAAAATACTGCTTGTTGAATGATGGTAGTGTGCCAGTTAGTACAGGTTATGTTTTACGGCTGACCAAATTGCCAGTGTTTCTTTCCTAAGCTAAAGATGGTCCTTCCCTCCATCCCAAAATGCACATTTGAGTCCCTAGCAACCTATAGTGATGTTGGGAGTTGTAAGCAGATTGCTCTCAAGCTGAACAGCAACTCATTGTCCCTTACATTGTCCGGCAAAGACAAATTTACAATCAGCAGACTACATACTGCCAGCTAAAAGCTGTATGAAATGCTCATAGGATGTCTCTAGCATATTAGCACAGTTGTTCAGAGCAGGTGTTTTGTTAATTGTGGTATATCCAGAACTGCACACTGTGTTCAAAATGACCCTTAAATGGCAACCTCACACCAGTGAGGTGAGAAGATGTAGTGCACTGAGCTGTGAAATGAAGCAAGGAGGAAAGATGACAGGGGCCCAAGACCTATTCACTTATATTCATTGCCAGTATTGTCAGAGCAGCCTTTTTTATTATCTTTGATTCTATTTTTAATCTTTCCTCATTTTTTTTTTAATTAGTATTTTGCCAAATGAGTTAAGTTGCTTTTAAGCAAGCTTGCAAAATAATTTGAACTGAACTGTAGGAGTCCAAAAGGTAGAATCTGTGGGTTGGAACACTTTGTTCACGTCTTTGTTTTTTCAAAAGGTAAGCAATGTTATGTTTGAAGCAAATATTTCTCTACACACACCTGTCACACATAGAAGCACTAAGATTCTGGGTAAAATGGACTTTAGACTGCCACCATATGTTGATCACAAGATTTCAGGAACATGGTGTAACGGAGACGATGCTGAGACAGGTACGGGCAGGGTCTGTGGCTGATGGCACATCCTGACTGTAACAGTAAAGTACATTTAAGGAAGAATTAAACCAGAAGGGGCTGATGATGCACTCAGTGCCTATTGCAGCACAAGGCAGGGGCTGCTGGCTGATTTGCTCTGCCTGGAGCAGGTGCTTCACCAGCTGCCCCAGGATGCCCAAAAGCTTGGCCTGGGAGGGCAGGGGGCCCTTGCAGGCAGCAACAGGGGAGCAGCTGCCCCAGGAGAGCCTCTGAGAAAGGCAGGCTGCTGAGCACCAAAAATCACAGGATAATTGCAGTTGTAGCTCATGAATTAACTGATTTCGACATACAGACTGCCTGAGGAAACTGAGTTCACAAAGGAAGAAAGTCTTTTCCTTTTTGTCTTTTTCCACACAGAATACTTTAATGTGTTTCTTTATAAATTGTGTCTTCAAACAAATTTTTCTTTTAAAGATAAATAAAATGGAGGCAAAAAAAAAAAGAGGCTTGGACTGAATATTTATTCAGTCCCCAATTTCTCCCCATTTGTTTACTTTGTTGGCTGACAAACAAAAAAATCCATTTTTCACGCAGCTCTAGTACAATATTAATCATCATGAGTACAAACAGCAGAGTCTAAGCCCATGTCTATTCATACTGTGTTATGCTGCTTCATGCATCTGCATACTGAATAGTTCCTACTCCATAAGTAAGGAAAATAAGGCTGTGTGTAATTGAACGTGAGAATGAGGCTGCCAGTTTCAGGTCAGTCTGCTGCTCTTGGGATCTCAGACATTAACATTGTTATTTTGGCCTAAAGAGATAATAACTGCAATTCTCTTTTAAATTCATAAACCATACTCCTTTTTTTTTTTTAATCTCTTCTTTTTTTTTTTCTCACAGGCTTTCAAACAGAACTTCCTGTGGCTGAGGGCTCACTGCAAGGTAGAGGAAGAGATACAGGTTGTAACAAGGCAACAGACTTTGACGGGCAGGCACAGAGAGGTTTTACAGTTCAGAGGGTTCTTGGAAGTATGCAAAGCAAGGAGTAAGGTATAGTGCCCCTTCCCTGCTAGGTTTCATCTGAATATCAGGAAGGCTTTTCTCCACAGGGCAGAGTAAGGCCATCTTCAGGGGAAAAAAACACCAAAAAAGTAGGATTTAATTTTTGAGCTGCAAGATCTGCTTTTCAACAAACACAGGCCACTCTGTACTTAAGAACTTAACTTTAAGCTAACAAAATCAAGTTTCCTTCTGTCATGTTTACAAATGTTCAGATTTAGTAACCTTAATTACTAGTTACCAGTAGTTTGTTGCTTCTTCCCAGAAATTCCAAGATGGGTAAAGGCCAGTGAAGAAAAATCTGTAGCCAAAGAAATGGCTCAACTCAGCACCCCGTTTCTGCTGCCCATATCAGAATTTGGGATAACTTTCATGACTGAAAGCAAAATCTGAGAGCCAGACCATAAAGATCAAAATATTAGGTCCTGAATCACTTTCACCTGTAGGAAACTTTCTTCCAAGCTGTATCTTCAGCAGTGCAAGAAGAGTGGAATCTTTTATGCAGGTGTTTGCTCAGATCCTCTGGTGTTCAGACCATTAAAATATAGAATAGTAAGAGAAATAGAAGGGCTTCTTAAGGCACGTTCTATCCAGTGCTTTGGTAAATACGTGTTTGTGTTCACTGGCAGGGTAGATAAATTGATGAATAAGGAGAAGTCTGTCAGAAACATGGATGAGATTCACACAAAAAAATAAGGGTGACATAGAAAAAATAAGGCTATATAGAAAGTTGTCACCTGTTCTATAGTAACTGCCAGTGTTTGCACTTCTTAGAGGTAGCTAATCCAGAGAAAATTGGTCCACAATGAAAGAAGCTTAAGCTAAGTCCTACCTAGATCATATGTTTGAATAAAACATGCCTGCAAAACATCAAAGAAATTCTGCACCTTTCTGGGTGAATGCATACTTTTTGTTGACTATAAATGGTCTTAGGTAAGTAGCAAATTTATGACAAAGTTTCTCAAGATAAACTCTTCAGAAATAATCACAGTGTTGTGATAAGATGCAGCTGAAATCAAGCAGGTCAAGAGTTAAAGAAAAGTAGTATGTATCACAGTTGAAAGCCGTCCAGTTTAAATCTGCAGGGAAAATGACGTAATAATAAACCAGATATTTTGCTGCATGAAAAAAAAAAAATTAATTGAGTTTACTGTAAAGGACAAAACACAGTTACTGTAGAAGCTGAAGCAAAATGCTACTTAAGTACACAGGAAGGGCAAACTTCTCAAAACCAAGTCTCTTTTAGTCCTGAAACAATAGTGCCTCTATTTTAAATGACAAAATAAAGGTGTTAGTTAGTTACTGTAATGCCCCAGAGCTGCATTAGTGTAGCTGTTTATAGGTCGGGATATCTCTGATATGTAGCTATTATGTGTAGAATAATGCTAAGAATAGATTAATACCAAGAGCAGTGGCTGTTGCAAAAGCCGTCTGCTACCTAGATGTTAAACATTTCTGCTTATGCTATTTCTTTCTCTTCTAATAATCCAGAGGATCTGAGGCTCTGCCTTGGGCAATAGAATATGCATAAGGTCCACCAGATGACGAGGAGTCTCAAGAGGCATAGTGCCTAACATTGTGGTTTGTTGATACAGTAAATTCAGTTTTCAATCTCCTAAGGTAACTGCAAAAACACAACTGCTACGTGAACTGATATCTGTCACACTGATAGTTCAAGTTTGTTTAAAAGTGCTCATATAGGTGAACCTGTTGCATCAGATTTCACACTGCATCAGATTCTACCTGCCTGCAGCAGCCTGACTTTAATTGCTAGAGCAGGAGCATAATCCCAAAGGCAGGTACTCGGGCTAAGGGTCCAGTTTCACATTACAGCAAACTCAGGGTACCAAGAGACTGTTAAAAGTACAGTTCTGCTCCTCCATCTCTTGTCAGCAGGAGATGCCACTCCCACTGCCAGGTATGACATCAGTGTAGGACCACTATTTCCACCTCAAAGAAGGGGGGCAGGGGATGCAAAGGACTTGGGGGCATAGCGGTAAAGCATATTCTGTCAAAAGCCTGCGGTAGCATCAGTGAAACAGTGATGTGTAACCACATTTTAAATTCAGCAGAAGGGCAACAGCACATGTAAGTTTGAGTCACATTTAAAATATTGTGCTGGTGCACCCAGGACATTCAGAACATGCAGAACAGCAAACGCACCTCAGTGAACCACAATTCCTCCAGTGCCCCCTTGCTTACTGCTAGTGAGGAGTCATTGTCAGTGCCTTGTCTGGCAAGTAATTACTGCCACAGCTCTGCTTTCTTCATTTCACTGGTGACAGCGACACTCAAGACAAACTTCTGCTGGGGAAAGAGTAAGAGAGCACCATTGTGCAAGTCAGAATCTGCTTAAGCACGCACCTAAGCTGCTTTGAAAGACTTTATTAAAAATGTAAACTTTGTACCTCCCTAGTCTATGTGTTAATGCACAGCCCAGTCGTTTTTTTCTTTCACAATTGCAGTAACTCCTCTTTAGCACCTAATTTCTCAAGCCTCTTAAATTTCTTCTCTTGGAGGAATTTATTAGTTTCTGAAGTCATGCCATTTATTCACAAGTATCATCACTGTCTCTTGAACACAGCTGCCAAGAGACAGAAATAAATAAATAGACCAGGCTTTCTCCAGGTTTTCCCTCTCACTTGCTTTTCCCTACCTCTCTTGACATTTATAAAATGTTATATAACTTTCTTCCAGGAAAAGCATAAAATACATTTACAGTATAGTTGTTTTGTTGATTACAAAAACATTGTTGCAGTCTCAATAAAGCAATGAGCTTGTAAATCTCCTCTGTTATACTTGCTGTTCATTAAATTTAGGGGAGTGATAGGTACCACTCCGCAAAATACAGTGTTTTTGTGGAAAGATGCAACACATGCTGTTCCCAAGCCTGTTTCTTATGGCAAGTCAGACAGTTGTCACACTAAATCTTAAGTGCAGATGGATGAGGATTGTTGGAAATCCAATATTTGTCACAGAGGTGCTGGGTCACAGAGTCTTTTATTTTTCAACAAGGGCACTTGTTAGACAGTATGAGATACAGTCCCTGCACCAGTGATTATTTTGGCCGGCATGCAAGCTCTGTGCTCCTTTACACACATTGTGGAGATCCAAGCATCCCACTTAAGGTTTACCAGCTGCCAAGTGATCTTAGTGCCTGCTGCTGTTAATACAACATCAGCAATGTGCCTGTATCCTTTGCACTGGACATTTTTCACTGCTGCACACTACCAGCAAAAGTTGTTTCTGCAAGGAAGATTTCCATGCAGCACATTCCACTGAACCACTGACTTTGTGTTTGATATTCGTAGTGAGTGCTTGGCTGTTTTAGACAGACTGTATTTGACTTGTCATTGGAAAATGGACCATTCTAAATTACAAAGAAGAGAAATAATACAAGACGAACTGTGATAAAGCAAGAAAGGAATCAAGGGTGTTTGTACTTCTGTGCAGGTATGCACACAAAGAATTGGACATTAGTACTGACAACATGCTGCCCATGCAAATTGCCTATTTGACTCCTGTCAAGGACTGAGGAGTTAAACTGGAGAGCTGAGCATTTATCTCTTTAAGGTTTTGAATGAAAGAGCAGAATCTGACTTCAAGACATGGGAATTTAGTTTGTTTAATTCTTCCAAAGGTACTAGATGTTGGCAGGGAAGGATGCTGTGCTAGACCCTGGTCTGAAACCCCTGTTTGAAAGCTTGTGGTTGTACAGTGGGAATATGGATTTGGCTTTGCTTTACTTGGCCACCTGGTCAACAGTCAGTTCCAAAGGCTAAGTCAGAAGCCTATGCAAAGTATATGACTATTTTGAGCACAGATTTGAGGTAGAACTGACTACCTTGTTTATGGCGTCCTGCAGGCTCCTTTGCAGACCATGTAGTATATGCTTGCAACTGCCTGCAAAAGGCAATACAAGTCACCATTAGTCTTCATCATGCAATATTTGTCCATGGGCAACATCTATAGGAAGAATATGAGCTGTTTCAAGTGACGGTGTAGGCAGGAGGTATGTAAAACCTCTGTAAATCAGCAAGGGTCTTTGTGAAACTACAGAAAGTAACAGGAGCCTTAGTTACCTATGTTGCAATGCCTGGGCATGCTCTCTGTCTTCAGTTTCTCTTATTTTCTTGGTTTCACAGAGATCTCAAGTATTTGTTTCTGGTTCTTGTATTAATACATCAGTTTTATTTTTCATTTGGTAACACAGTGGTGACTCTTAAAGCAAATACAAGCAATGAAGCTTAATTAAAAGAACAAAAATGCATCACTTAAAAAGAGGGATAGTGTATACTAAGGTTTCAAGTGTTCAAAAGCAGGTACAATTTAAAAGTAATTACATTATTAAAACCCTACAAGAAATCCTTTTTCTACTCCCCCGAATTAATATTCTGTAAAGTTGCCTCCTTAGTGAAATTTCGAAGTCACCAAATGCATTTCTATTTAAGGGAACATGCTTTCAATCTGTGTCTGAGGAAGAGTGTACTGGGAGGGTATCATTCAAATAAATAGGACGAGCCAAATACTGAGATTAGTAAAGTGGCATTGTTAATTGTCAAGATGATGCTGAATAGACAGAGGCACTTAATTGTTGTGTTTGTGCTCCATTGCATCATTGTCTCTTTGTGTTGTTTTTAATTTGTTTTCTACTGTAACTCATGAAACTTACATTACTGCCATTAAGGTGAATTTTTTGAAGCTGCATCTGCTCATTGGTTTGCCGATTCCCTCTCTTGAAATTAGATTGATGTAGTGTTATATATTCATTCCAATCTAATGACTTTTCCAGAGCCCCAGAGTAAAGAAAATGGGTTTCATTAATTTCCCTAATAGCATCACTGAAAGACATGTAATGTGTGAAGTTAAAACTTCTTTTGTTTTTAATCTCTTAATGATCTCTTTTCCCTTTGTTCAGACTATCCTTAGTTTTACAGAAATAGAGAGGAATGAAAATGTCTCTTGGTGGATTTGTCAGGGAAGCGAGACTTCAACCATTTTGGTGGAAATGTTTCATGGCATTTTTATGTTCTCTACTGATGTTTATTCCGCTATTCAGTCCATTTATTGCTCCATAAATTGCAATGTGTATGGTTTCTTCTATTTTTTTCACATCCCAAGGAAAATGAAGACCAAGTTGCTCAGCTGCATCCTGTTTAGCATCCTGAATTTGTGACTTGTCTCTGAATAAAAGTCTAGAAGTACTCTTACAATAACAGGAATCATTCTCATTGTAGGGAATACAAGATCTTCACATTTTTCTTTTCATCTGACCTAACTTCACAGTTGGTGAACTCAATTATTTGATACAGAAAGTTTTTACTAAGTGTTCTCTTTCTCAAAAGGAATTCCATTACTACAGTTAAGCTCTGACTTGGGCAGCATAAAAAGGGATAAATATCTATAGAATAGACTGTCTGAACCTAGAGCCTGAACCAGCACCAGAAATTAGGTGTTTTCATGGCTTAGTTGTGGGATGAGGAATGAAAAATCTTTGGTTTGAGATGGCCCTAATCTTAATTCATCACAGAAGTTCATTCAGTTTAAAGGTGAGGTTAACAATTAGTTACAGACTTCATCAGTGTCAGGGCCAATAGTCTATGATCATTTCATGTGCCTTTTTTTGTACAGACTTAGATTCATGTTTTGGACAATGAATGAAAACCAGATGATAAATCACTGTCCACTGTCGTAAAAGTTCCCTGTGCTTATTTGCATCACCTTTGAGTTTTCATTCCAGAAAAAGACGAACCTTGCATCATCTTTTGCAATGTAACTGTAAAGGTTTATTGGGTCCCACTTTATGTATATAATCTCATGGTTTAGCTACATCATGCTGCAGAGTGAGATACAGCAATGTCCAGACTGTCTCAAATCAATGTATTTGGAACCACTGAAAAACTACCCTTATTCGAATACTAGACATGCAGACTCTACTATGGCCTTGTACTAATATAGTTTAAATATGAATTAATATTTATTGACTCAGGAGCATTATGGTGCCACACAGAGCCTAGCCAGGATTCAAGGCAAATGCGAGTTGTTGGGACATTGCCAGCACTGCAGAGACTGATAGTCCTGAGCATTGTGTACAAAGGAGTACAGTTTTCTCTCTGTGGTATAAATGTTGAGGACAATAGATGTGAAAACACCCTTTGCCTCCTTTTTTTACATCTGGACTGAAGACAATAAATGCAGCTTAGCCAGGAGGTGCAATGGGCATTCCATGTAGACAGTTCTACTCCCAGTACTTCATAAGCAGCTCTGTGCCTGACCGTCATCAGTCCACACTGAAGTGAAGAATGGAGTTCACGATTTGTCATTAAGCACTGCGGTTGTGAGACAGTCACCCACCTAGTAAGTGTATCCTCTGCTCAGCAAAAAGGCATTAGAGGATGAACAGTGAGCCATCAGTGTTTGTGCATTACACATAGGATTTTCTGATGGGAAGAGGGACACCTGAGTAGTAATTCACCTCTTAACAAATATTCCTGAGTCTTGGTTTTCGCTCATATTTTTTCTAAAACTGTCTGAAAAGTTTCTCACTCATTAATTCAGCATGCTTCAGTGTATTTGTCCAACTTATCTAATTTCCTAAAAAAGGGTTTTCTCGTGATATTCTACTAATTTGCAAGTTCCAAATTTTTTTATGCCACTTAGACAATACTTTTCAGTGAAAATTCACTGGTTTGCAGGAGTCATAAGCACCACTGACCTACTTTTCCTGTTATTTACTAGTCAAATTATGTACTACAGAAGCTTCCTTGACATGCTCCCTGGTCAACTCCTGCATCTTCCAAATTTGATGGAAGAGTCAGCTCATTAGTGCACTGTCTGTGTTTGTGTAGGAAAAATATCATCCTATTTTAGCATGATGTGTCTGACATTTACTTTCAAATGGTATAATACAACAAGAAAAACTAATGTTGAACTTACTCTGCCCACCAAGTATAGTGGAAAACTGTAATTATACTATCCTGAATCTATCTCTATTGTGCATTTTCTTAGAAGTCCCTCAAGTCTACATTACAGACTAATTAATATTTCAGTTATGACCTAAAGGAGCTGAAGTTTAGGAAAAATTGTCAACATAAAGACAAGCAGAAATTCAATTCTGAATAGTTGGGTTTATACATATGAATTACCATGGAAACTCAACTCCGGCCGGTAAATCTCATTGTATGAGGTCATGCATTCTTTCAGTTTACTTGGTAATGTCATATTGTGATTTGTGGTGATCCGGACAATGTTTGCCTTCAGCTAATGTTGTGAAGTTCTCCATGTATTTCTCTGTGCCAGCTTTGACCATTTTCCTTGCTGCCATATGATTCTGTGTGTTCGAACACTTTATAGCTATTGATTCCTGTGTCCATGGGAGTAAATGTCCTAACATCCACTTTGAGAAGATCCCAAAAGTAGGAGCCATTCACAAGAACAAAGATGTATTCAATGGGATATGAAGAAACCGGTCTTTGAGAAACGACTTTGGACCAAGTCCAGAATGTCGCTGCGTAGCAGTAGTGCAACATGCTACACCTTCACTAATCTTAGTCAGTATCTAACTACCTTATGAAGGTGAGAAGTATAATGTATTTGTAGCTATTGTATCCTTACACAAATGTGAGGCAAAAAATACAACATGCCCAATATTTCTCATGAGAAATTCAAATAAGTCCTGTCTTGTATATGTCTAGGTTTTATGTGTCTGTCCTTATTCATGTTTCTGTAAGTCTTTTGCTCTATTTAACCATTAAGCAGATGCACAGATTTTACTGCTCTTCATTGCGCTGTGCCTTTACAGATCATATCTTCTGCGTGCTGTCATTGTCTGTGTTGTAGGGACACTTCAAAGCAGCATAATTACACAAAATTCTTCACCAAAGTCCAAAGCTTCTTTAAAAAAAATTTAAAAGAGCAAAAGTAAAACCAGAACTTTTTTCTTCTAGGTTTTTTGTTGTTGTTGTTGCTGTGTTGGTTTTATTTTTTTAACTGGAGACGCACTTGAAAATGTGTTATAGTATTTTTTTACAATTCTGTATCATCTCAGATAGTGATGCCTCTAAGTGATGGAGGAATAAAATTCGGAAGATAATTTTTTTTCTATGCTTTAGCTTTATTTACAACATTTGTAAGTTAATGTACATATATCACATTAGAATGTACCATATTTCTATGTTTTGGCTACTGAATTAAACAATCACTAGAGTGTTTGTGATGCCTTTCATTTCTAGCAGCACAAGATGTCTCAGAACTGCAGCATTCGGTCAGTAGTTTGAGTATGGATTTGGAGCACTCTCGGGGATGAGCTATTTGCTCTTGGATGTCCAGTTTGTGTCTTCCATCTTCAAAACAAGATGGAAGAACTCTTTTCACTCTGTACTTGAACACTTCCCCCACCCACCAAGATTTTGGATCTACTTTATTAGAACGAGAAGTGATGAAGATTATTGAGAGGAACAGGGCAGCAATGTCTTCATACAAACAAATTTTTAAGTGGAATATTTACAGTTATTTTGAAAGCACAACATCAAAGATAAGGATGTGGATATAGCTGTACTTTTGTCTTCTCTTTGATCTTTCCAAATAAGCTGATCTCAAAAAGTACCTTCATCTTAATTCCTTGCCTGCCTGAGAGTGGAACTTATGAGGGCAACTCATAAGTTGAGTTGGCCCTAGAGCAGAGTGGTATTTTACTCTGCATTTCTGAGTTCTAGGTGCCTTGTCTTGCCTTGCCTTGTCTTGCCTTGCCTTGCCTTGCCTTCCCTTCCCTTGCCTCCGCTTGCCTTGCCTTCCCTTCCTTTGCCTTCCCTTCCCTTGCCTCCGCTTGCCTTCCCTTGCCTTCCCTTGCCTTCCCTTGCCTTGCCTGCCTTTGCCCGCCCTTGCCTGCCCTTGCCTTTGCCCTTGCCCTTGCCTTGACTTTGCCTTGCCTTGCCCTGCCCTCCCCTCCCCTGCCCTTCCCTGCCCTCCCTTTTCTCCTTCCCCCTTTCCCCCTTCCCCCTTCCCTGCTGTCAGGAATAACTGTCTTAAAACACAAGCATTTTAAGAATTGTAATAAGGCATTAGAGGGCATTATTTTAAATTGCAAGAAGCCACCAATCATATTCAGCTTCACAGGAATGTATTCTTTATTGGAAACCAAGCTTGATAACTTTCCTCTTAAGTTGCAAAGTAAGAAATAAGGTGGTCCTCATTTGTTTGGCTCTCTCAGCTATTGGTGAAAGCCAAAGAATACACAGGTTTTTCACTCTATTGGGCTACAGTTCAACTGGCTTCAATGGAGGCTACAGTTATCAAAGAATAAGTAGTTTACTTGGGGGTTTCATTTTTTTTTCTGCTGGCAAAGGGCAACTGCCGGCAAAGGGCAGCACCTTTGCAATCAGACATATCTATATTTGCACTACTGGGCCCATCTCTGCTGAAAAAGAGAAAGAAAAAATTGCCATGGACATCAGCTCACTGCTAATCTTTGTCACTGATCACATTGACTGATAGTGCTACAAAAATACTGATATGGGCTGCAGGTTTAATATCTCTAGAAAGGATTCCTTGCAGATATGTGTCAGGTTTATCAATCCTACTTTAGATAGTAGCTAAACCATCTCTACTTGATTTGTGTAAACACAGAAGAATAACAATCAGTTAGCAGATAGTTTACTCGCATCCCATTTCTCAGCTGCATTGGTGAATCAAGTAACTGCAACCTTATAAGCAAGAAGAGACTTAATTTCTTTTATGAACCCAGATTCATATGCACTGTATTTTAATCTAAGCCCTACAATCTTTGAGCCCACAAGGAGATTATTAAATTTAATAAAATTCATTGGATTATAAAAGGAGATAGAAAAGTTAAATTATCTGAAGTACATTTTATATAAGATTTTTATTTTCCAATAAGCCTTCAGAAAACAAGACTGCCTGTTAGAGGAAGGAATATATTACTGCAGTGCATAAGGTTTCAATAACCTCAGCCATTCACAAAAGAGTATTGAGACATTTATGACTGAGGGAAAACATTACCCCATCAAAATAAACTGAGATATGTTTTCCAAGATGCTAGTCCAAGCAACTGCTTGAAGAGCCGGAAAACTTGCTTGGGAAGTGCTATAGGAAAGTATCAATGGCTCTCGGTGTAGTATAGTTGTGTGGAATGTTTGGAGTTAGACCTGGTACAAATAACTGTGTACATGATCTCTGCTTCCTGTGCTGCATTTCTGTTCCTCTTCTCCAAAAATCCCATCAGAACTTTGGCCTTTGGCACTCCCATCCTTTGCAGATTTACTTCAGTAATAAAAGACAGAAATCAAAGTTCACCTCTTAAACCCACATGAATCAGTTTTTTAGCATTGTTTGGTTTCAGTTCAGAGTGGGATATATGCATTTTAGTCCTTGCACGATAGATCTTCTGATGATTTTTTCCATTATTCTGTGACAGTCTAATGTAATATAATTGTTGCTCTTCAGAGCACAGTCGATGTTTCATCTCCCAGCCATTAGTGTTTCTAGCATATGCACCCTGAGCACAAGCTAGGAGCCATTTCCTTCTTTTTTATTCCAATGCTTGTGGGATTTTTACTTGGACTCTACTACGAATCCATTTTACATGGCAGCACCTCAAGAGCAGCTTTGATTCACAATGTTTAATTGCTTGAGGGAGGACAGAAGTTGAGCCTGTTCCCCTTGGCAAGGTCCCAACAGACCATCTCATAGCATTTGGGTTTTCAGGGACTCCAGGAAGCTCTGTGATCAAACTGATGGGGCCAAGAAGAGTTGAACATCCAAAGAAGCTACTCTCCATCTGGACCTCTAAAGGGCATTCCTGGTAAATGAAACCTGAGATAAGGATAGAAATACACCCCAGACATTAGATATAAGGAAAAAGTTCCTCACTGAGAGGGTTGTCAAGCATTGGAACAGGCTACGCAGGGACATGGTTGTATCACTATCCATGGAGGTATTTGAAAGATGTGTAGCTATCACACTTAGGGACATGGTTTAGTGGTGGACTTGACAGTGGTGGTTAACAGTTGGACGCAATCATCTTAAAGGTCTTTTCCAGACTAAACAACTATATGATTCTGTGATTTTGCTATATTCATGAGTTGCAGTCTCTCAAAGAAGTTCCTATTTTAGGCTGAAATTTTATTTGTAAGAGTTAACTGTGCAAGAAAATCTGCAGCAGATTAACATGATGGACTTCAGCCAATTCATATCCTGTTGTAGTTTCTTGGCTTAGTTTACAGAGGGCCACAGGCTAAATCATTTTAAGGGAAATTTAAACTTGGTCAAATGCACTTAATGGTAGATTTTGCATTACTTTAATGTGAGTCATCCAGGCTTGAGTCATTTATGCAACACTCGTGTATAGACGAGGTCATGAACTCCACAAAGACATGATACTAGAAAGGTGAATGGCGCTCCCTCTGATTGAGGGCTCAGTCAATACACACAACATGCTTTAAGATCTTGTTTGTTTTGCCAGGAATATCCGGAGAACATCAGGTATTTTACCAGAGCAGAAGAGAAAAGAGGGAAAGTCTCAAAATTTAGCATTTGAAAATCAGCCAATCTGTATGTTTAGCTAACTGTTAACAAAGCTTTACCCGCTCTGTTAAATGTCAGTGCAAAGCATCTCTGTGGGTTTTGGCAGCACAAAGGTGTGCTGCTGAGACAATATATACATTCTACTGCGAAAGGGAAAATGCAAATTAGAGATCTGAACCTACTTCTGTAGAAATTAATGGGAATTTAGTCACTGCCTTTAAAGGGAGCAGGGTCAGAAATCCAATTTCTTGCCATGTTGCCTCTACTTTCATTATTGGCAGAGGGTGTTGGAGGGGTGCAGAGAGGTGACATTTTATTTAGGTCTTAAAAACTTTGCTGTTCCACAAATACACTTCCTTAAAACTATAAAAATTTATTTACATCTGAAACATACCTCAAAATGAGCAGCACATGTAGGGTATATGATAGTTACCTTTCTAGATGGACAATGAATTAGCCTGCCTCCAATAAATTTTTATTCCTGTGCTGCTTTTTAAAGAGCTTTTTATAATCAACAACTACTAGAAGAGAAACATAGAACAGGACATCATATGCCCAGTCTGTTTACTTAAACATCAGATGGTCACTTGTTACAGAGAACTGATGGACACCTTGTCACTCTCTTTATTCAGATATCAGAGTGTGGGAACACTGATAAAAAAGAAGCTTTGACAAAAGAGAGTATTTTATTTTTCTTATAATTGTTAATTTACATCAAGACTGAATTGGGGGAATTTACATCAAGAAAAAAAGGGGAAAGAAAAAAAAAGGAGATTGGATCAATGTTTTGTTTAGATTAGGAACCGCAGTTCATAATTTATTTAATTTCTTGTTCCAGTCACTTGTAGTGAGAAATGCAGGCATCTGATTTGTAGGCTACAGGGCCACCTCAGGTCACCAGTGTGGTGTTATGTTTTACAACATAGCCAAGAAAATGCCTATAAGCCTGTATCATGAGCTTGCAGAATGACACTTGACAATTCATTCTTATGTGGTGCTGTTTTAGAGAGCCTGTGTTTTCCTGGCTTAATCACTTGACTTTGCCTCAGCTATTAGATTTAACAAAGGATTGTAACAGTGAACCAAATCCAAGTATGTGCCTCCTCTGGCACTTGTCTGTTTAAAAAGCACTTCTTCATTCCGTTCTTGAACAATCAAAACCCCTTTTTGGGCAAATGTATACTCAATCTCTTGTCCCTTTTTGTCTCAGTAAGATTTTTCCCACAGAAGAGCCATCGCAGTCATACCCTCCTACAAGACCTGGTCAAAAATGTCACAGTTACAAAGAAGAAATTACAATCTTATCAGAAAAATGAGAGCCTGTATTTTTACTCGCAGTAGTTTTTACAGCAGAGAGTCAGTTAAAAGCAAAGGATGCAGCCTATTTAGAAAAAAAGTATTCTAAATGTTACTTCATCTTTCTACTCATCACACTGTTCTTTCTCTTCATATTTGAGGATTTTATAATGCTAAATGTTGGAACTCTGGAGCACAGACAATTGGATTTCACCCTTTTGTCTGGCATAATCTAACATAAAAGACTGTCCAGAGAAAATGTCACTTAATTGTTTTTAATGAGGAAATGATATATTAAATACTGACACAGCACCAGTTATAGGAAAGAGAAATTACATGCAAACAGTTACTAAAACCAGCACTTTTCAACAGGTTCAAAAATATCCTGTAAAGTGTGACGCACTTGGGTGCTTGCTGGAATAGCATCTCATGTTTCATGATGCACTGGAAAGCACAGCCACCTGGTTTTGGAGCTCTTTATGGAAGAAAGGATTGCTGCTTTTGATGAAAATTCTCCCTTCTGGGACTTCAGCCTGTGGTGTGTGATTAAAAATAATTCACCTAAGAGTTCCACGCAGATAAAGGAAAACTTGGAAGGAAATGTTAACTGCCTTTGGCACAGACCTAGGCAGCTTTCTCCCAAACACAGACCTTTAATGACAACTGTTCTACTTCATCAAACACATTCCCTTTTTTCCAGTGAAGGAACTTTTGTCATTCCCTTCGGCCGATGCAGACTGAAGGCGTTTGCCCTTCATGCTGCGTTCGTGAGGTCTAGAGACCCACAGCAGTGCCTAAACTCTAGTAAAATCTGTGCTGAAAACTTGTCTCAACAAAATAGATTTCTGCTGAAATACACTTTCAAAGCCAAAAAGTTTTAAAGAGAGAGGAGTTCTAATAGACCTTTTGAGGGGAGGAAACAAAAAATCACCTAAATTTAAAATCTGCCCACCCACTTCCAAATGAAAATGGAGTCTTTAACCTGATATCCTTTGGGGAATACACTGAAGGGTGGGCAGAGAGCAGCAAAAAGCAATTTAGAAGCATCAAATTTGTCATGAAATTGTACTTTTTTTCTCTAGCTATTCCAATTCTTCTTGTAGCATTGATTTCATCTTGGCCTTGCCTTTTCTGGGCCTATTTATGTGGGCCTAGAGTTAATGATTTTGACCTCTAATGTGTTTAGAGTTCACAAGATACCAGCTACAGCCCTGGCAGGTTCTTCTTACTTCACTCTTTCAAATTTCAGGGTGGTATCTGTAGACTAGCACTCTTAATCTTTTTGAATTTACAGTCACAAAAAAACCTAAAAATCCTTAGTTACCTTTTCAGTGTCTTTTCCTAAGTAGTAGACTGCAGAGCCACAGGACTCTGCATATTACAAGGTCTAAGCAAATTCTGTAGTATAATAACCATGGAGTAAAGCTGTCATTTTCCCCAAAAATTACTCTGTGAATGAGGTCTTTTCAGATTATTTTCCAGATGAAGACCAATGAAGAAATCAAAATAACAAGGGTAACACTGAGTGTTTGGAGAGAATGGCATATCATAGTTAAAAAATACACAAAAATTGAAAATAATTTTTTTACTTGCCCTCAAAAAATTCTGTTTATCTTTGGCATCCTGAGTTTGTGACTACGATTAAGATTAACTAATGTCTTACAGAATATAAAATCATTGCTGGAATAGGAAATTCTGTGGCCAAACAGGTGAGTGAATGTATCCGTTACATCGACACAAAGCACTGGCCTCCACACCACTGCTCAGTCTCGATGTTTGAATCTTCATAAGTGGGAAGAAAAAAATCTATAACTTTGCTGGTTTTCCTCCTCTCTATTAAAGCTTGAGTCATTTTTTTCATCACTGATTAGATTATTTCTTGCCTCAACAACTTTTTAAGTTTAGGTTATGTCCTATGAAAAATCAGTTTTGCATCCTCAGGTTCATAAAGTCCTGGATCTCTCTGTAATGTCTTTCATTCCCACTTTTAGGGACCACAGCTGAGTGCCCTATAGCACAGCACAAGTAATATTCTTATCAGTTAACATGACTGTCAATCAAATCCTTGTTTCATTACTTTGGTTTTGTCCTTTTGGCAGGAGACATTCATCTTCTTTACAATCAAATTTTGTGGCGCCAAAGGTTATGTTTTCTTTTCTTGGTCTTCATGGTCCTCCTTATGCAAAAGTCCCTATCAAGTGAGGCCCATGGACTAAGTGGCACATATCACACAAACTTAGAATGGTACTTTCTGGTAAACGCAAGCTGCTTCACTGCTCGCTGATGCCTAAAATCAAAGAATTGCACAGGATGATGGCTCTCCTCTATTGCTTTTCAATCTTATTCTGTATCACATTTCACAGCTGCAGATTGTGCCCTTGCTTTTCTTCCCTGGAAGGGAAAATCTCCTCATTTCTCTCAATATTGGAAAGCCTTTCTTCAGCATGTGAATAGACCAATAGACAGAGAAGTTGATCCTTTAGGTTTTGGAAGCACTATGTTATTTAGTGCAATCAGGTGGATCTGAAGACAGTGTGAAATACTCATTTCCAAATTGGAGAGACCAATAATGCTTAGAGATCACTGGTTTTGGTTGTTTTGGTTTTTTTTTTTTCAGAAACCGAGAAATGCCCATCTCATCTCCTCTGGTTAGTTTAGACATTTTGTTTCCTCTTCCTCAAAAGAAGTGATATTCAGCTTTTTTCCTTATTTCATACGGGCTGACAAAATGTTTCTGTTACCTGAGTGCTGAAGCATGACTGGAATATTATTCCTCAATAAACGTGTTATATAGCACCAGCTCCTGGATCTGTATAGACTACTGGAAGCTTTGCAAGAGATGGGTTTCCAGGAACTGAACCTCATCACAACAGGGCCTTTTTCCTGGCCCAAACCAACGACTTTAGTTCCCACTCACAGCTTTTGCTGTTGCTGCATCACCACAAGTGATGACAAGACAGCTACTCAGCCCTCCTCAGTATTACTACCTTCCCACACAGCCCAACAGAAAAGGCACATGTTGAGGACAGCTGCTGCTTTTCTGCCCTCTTATTCCTCATCATGATATCATAATGAGGATATCTGGTCACTAGAAAAATGGTGGAAATGACCCATTTCATATGGTAGTACTGTTTCTGTAATAATGCCAAGTCAGGACCACCTCAGATTGAGACCAGAGATACAAACATAAAAACATTCAAAACCTTGTTATTCATGCTAGAAGCCACCAGTCCTTCAGCGAGTATTGGCAATCTCGCCAATGAATCTCGTGGACCGTTTCCATTCTTCACTGAAAGCTACTCCCTTTCATATGTGTTGTTCTACCTTACCCTTCATTCTGTTTATCTGGTTTCTTGACTGCCTGAAGACTATCAGGGGAAGCTCAGTGTTTATCAGCACTACAAGGTATGTTTGGGAGCCAGGCTGCTGCACACACCCAAAAATCTCTTTCCCACGTCACTGTCCAAATTTACATGTTTTCTACCTGTCACATTTCTCAAGGTGCACCTGAGGTAGTCTTGCTGCATCTTCAGGATCTGGATCATGGATAGACTACGATACAAAAAAGGCTTGACATTTACTGCACGAAATGGAAACTCATTAACCAAGGAATAGGCTCATCACAGTCAATAATAAATACCTGCGACACAGAAAAATGATGTCTGTATCATACAAATAATGCAAATACAAAGATAATGGGAAAACTGCTTTTTTCATCTACTATCTGATGGATTTCTTCTCTGAAGTATATATTACTCATTACGATATCAATTTCAATTCTTATAGCTTCATGTCCCCTTGAGGAGGAAGGGGCATACAGAAAAATATGCTGAGTCTTCAGCCAAAAAATTCCTATACCATGGTCCAGTCAAATGGACTGGAAAGGAATATGATTACTGTGCCAGTGACCTTAGGCTATTCACTTCTGTCTTTTCTTTAAAGGTTTGCCTACTCAGGAAATGAGGAGAAAGATCTTTATTTAACTATGCTCTCCTGATGAACATCACTGAATAGAAGGTGTTCCTGAGAGTTATGAACGAATTGCACCAGAGGGAGACCACTGCAGGTTAGAATCCCACAGAATTCTTCTGTCTTCTTAGCAGAGATGAAGAGGTACCATAAAATGACGTCATCACCACAGCAGAAGTAAAAGTGTAGAGTTTTTAAATGTAAAAAAGACCATTACAATTAAAGAATATGCATTCAGTGCAGGGAAATTTCCATCTGATCAAAAAGAAATAATCAAAGTGGTCTTAACTTTTAATTTTCTTTCCCTTGCTATTTTCTTATTGGTTCAATCCCCAAGAGTTGTAGCATTTGAGATGCAGGAGCACTTGCACATTCAGAAATTAAACATCTATTTCACAGTGAAAATTATTTGAGACTAGAGATTAGGGGTCCATGTGCAGCTGACCGTCTGAAAGCAGAGCAGAATAGGCATTCGTGATTGGCTTAACCCTAACCCTAACCCTAATCCCTAACCTAACCCCTACCCTAACCATTTTAAGCATTTTAGTGCTGCATCCCATCATGTTGGCAGAGACTACTAGGCAGATTCAAAAATTAACTTTTAATGCACTGTCAAGAAAGATTTGCTGCTTCTCCTATTGCAATTCTTGTGATTGATATTACCAGAATATCCTACATGTTCTGCTCCTACCTGACATTTTGCGTGTTGTTTTCCTTGTCTGACCCTAGGGATACACGTGCTTCTGCTTTTCATTTCTGAAGTTCCATCAGATTTCCTTGTTGCATTTATATGTCAGTGTGGATAAAAATCCATCCCTTGCAAAATGCAGTATTTGTCTGGTAGAAGAAAATCACCTTTTATTTTTTAAAGCTCCTTCTACCATCAATATTCCTGTTGAAATTTATTCACATTTCACATGTACACTGGAAAAGAAAGCACAATGACAATCCTTGTGGTGGTTTAACCTCAGCTGACAACTCAGCCCCACACAGCTGCTTATTCACTCCCTCTCTTCCTCAGTGGGCTGGGGGACAGAATCAGAAGAGCAAAAGTGAGAAAATCTTGGATTGAAGTAAAGGCAGGATAACAGGTAGAAAAAAAGCCATGCATGCAAGCAAATCAGACCAAGGAATTCTTTCACCTCTTCCCATGGGCAGGCAGGGGTTCAGCCATCCCCAGGCACAGCTGGGCTTCATCACATGTAACAGTGACTTGGGAAGACAAACACCATCGCACTGAATGTCCCTCCTTCCTTCTTCCTCCCACAGCTGCCGTGTCTGTGTCTCTTCCCAACTTTTTGTGCTCCCCAAGCCTCTTTGGTGGTGGGGTGGGGTGAGGAGCACAAAAGGCCTTGACTCTGTGCAAACACTGGTTGGTAATAACTGAAACACCTGTGTATTATCAACACAGGTTCCAGCCTGTCATGGTTTGACACTGGCCAAATGCCAGGCACCCACGAAACTTGCTCACTCACCCTCCCCTGCCACAGCTCAGCAGAGGAGAGAAAAATTAATGGAGGTCTCATAAGTTGAGATAAGGATCAGGAGAAAAACACTCCAAGGGCAAAACAGGCTCGACCTAGAAGTACAAAATGAATTTATTATTAACAAAATCAGAGGAGGATAATGAGAAATAAAACAAGCCCTTAAAACACCGTTTCTTCCCCTAACCCCTCCCACCTCCCCATTGACGGCACAGGGAGATAGGGCGTGGGGGTTTTGGTCAGCTTGTCACCCGACTTTCTCTTCCACTGCTCCAGGAGAGGAGCCTTCCCCTGTGAGGCCGTGGAGTCCCTCCCACGGGAGACAGTTCTCCGTGAACATCCCTGCCATGGGTCCACTCTCACAAGCAGCAGTCCTGCCAAAACTGCTGCAACATGAGTCCCTCCCAC
>VZRR01009214.1:117853-135394 GCA_013398015.1 Oreocharis arfaki
CCCCTCCTTCTCCACTGACCTTGGTGTCGCCATGTTGTTTCCCTCACATGTTCTCACCTCCTCCTCTTCTCTGACTAGAAGAAAAAACTGCATGTACTTTGTTTTGATTTTCTTCTTAAGTATGTTATCACAAAGGCATTACCAACCTCTCTCATTGGCCCAGTTCTGGCCAGCAGCATGTCCATCTTCAGAGCCATCGGCCATTGGCTCTGCTGGACATGGTAGAAACTTCCAGCAGCTTCTCACAGAGGGCGCCTCTGTGGCCCCCCTGCTACCAAAAACCAGGCCACACCAAACCAACACACAGCCCAAATCCAAAACACAGCCCCATACAAGCTACTGTGAAGAAAATTATCTCAGCCAAAACCAGCACACTTGCAAGAATGTGGTTTTCTTTCAAGTGTTCGCCCCTCAAAACCTTTCCCTCCAGGCAGCTGTGAGATAAGAGACTCTATTAGAGAAAACCACTGTAGTGAATTGTAGGAAATTGTTAGACACAATTATCCAAAATGTGCCCTAACTATAGTATTAAAATAACAAGTCATAAGTTATTAGTTCAGCGCATGCTATGTGTTTCTCAGTTACCCACTGAAATTGTATTTACAATGCCACTGGCATAAATATTTACCATCAAGAAAAGATGAATGCATAGGCCATTTTATAGAATTATTTGTGAATTGTTGAACCTATATTAAGGTCCACCAATCAGCTTTGGGTTTTACAGGTGATGAATACACCACCAGAAAAATTGAGCATGTGGCTCTGCCCTGAACATATTACAGTGTTTTTTAAAAAATTAAAGGTAGAGAAGAATTCATTTCTCTTCACAAGGTTTGAGTAAATTCCAAACAGAATTAATAGTAAGTTTTCCATTAACTTAAATGGAGTTGGAAAAGATCAATGCATGTGCTATGTGCTTATAATGGCAATGACATTATACTTTCTCTGAAAAATAAGGAAAAGAATTGAATTCTGAAGTCTCAATAAGGCAAGATGAGTTGTGGATTAAATTCAGACTCGAATTATGTTTAATACACTGGCATTACATTGCTGCTATGTCTTGGTATATTGAAAACATGTTAATGTGTTTCAGAGAAGTTGCAATGGAGTCCTGACTTAGTCAGACAGATCAGGTGGATCCTGCTGAGCTTTGTCAGCCCTCCAAAGAAGACCAAAAGATACCCAAACAAGTGGTCTTATTACAGCAGTGGCACACATTGTGTCATATCACAATGACATCTAACATTTATAAGATCTCCTCTCAGTTTTTCATCTTGGTCAAAATGATAGAGGACAGGCAAAATATTGGAAATATCTTGCATTACTGTGCCTACTGAGAGAAGGGTTTTACTTATTCTACAGGCTACTGCTGGGACATATGTTCCTGAAGTTGATGAGGAGATAGAATGTTTTGTGATATTTGAGAAAAAATAAAAGAATGAAAAAAATGCCTACATGGAATTTTAGAACAGCTAGACTCTGGTGCAGTTTAGAGGTCTCTGAGGAAATAGTAGGGGATACTTCAGTGGCGTTGAATAAGATTTTGCATGTTTAGAGACAATCTCCAAAAAGGGATGTGACAAGCCATTTCAATTTTTCCCTCAAGTTGCTCCAAAACTTCTTTGAATAGCTATGTTGATGATGTCAGATCAAGATTTTTTCACTGTTTTAAAGCCTTCTGTGGAAGGCTTTAAGTGTCTGTCGTATTTCATTATTTTATTAGTCCGCAAGAATTTGTCTTAAGGATTTTGGTGTGAAGCCTCAGGCCTATAGTCAGTATCTATACTGAACCACACCTACTGGTTAATGTCTTGAAGTTGGAAGTCATAGCCTGTCTTGCCTTACATTTACACAAATTGCTTCAGACCAAAACCTTGCACTGGCTGCCTGCCAGCTCTCTGCTTCCTCCTCTCCCGACTGAAGCCAAAGAAGCTGAAGGTGCTCAGCGCTCCAGTCCAGGGCAGTCTGACACTCTACATTATTTCTGAAATACAAGCTAATTACTTTTTGAGAAATGTCTTGCCAATATCTTGTTTTATACAAAGCATCTGGTGATAGCCAGTGGCAGATATGAGAAAGAGAGCTAGTGGTCTTACCTGACCTAGCTGCTTTGTGATTTCACAGATGAACTCACACAGCCACATTTTACTTATTCTCAGCTTTATGTTATATTTTCATGCCACCATCAATAGGTTTCCTACCATAGATGGCATTTCTTTATACCCCTAAGAATCTCTAAAACATATCGTCCATGAGATTAAGAAGTCACTGAAGTAAATACAGACAGTTGTGTATTTTTTTGTGGGTGACTGCTTTATAAGTGAATGCTTTGTCTGGACAGTTCAGACTAATCTAACCAGGGCATTTCGTGTTTCATATGAGTGGGAAGAAACCTTGTTTAACTGAGTTGTTAGCTAAAGGAATTTGGGAGGAGATATGCATATTATTTTAGAAAATCTAAAAACTGTAGATTGTAGTTTCAAAAAGGGCTAGCAAATTATCAGGCAGGATGACTAGGCATTCACTGTTGTCTGTTATTTGAGGACAGGTCCTTTAGCAAGAAGGTCTTTTAGTCTGAAACTGTTTGTGCATTTTCACCTGTACTCCATCTCTTCTGTAGTAGATGAGATCCAATTTATCCTTTCGGAAATAGTGTTCGTAACTACACACTGCTTTCCTGTTACTGCGCTATAAAGACTCAGCAAGACATGGTACTTTATGTATGCATCTATTTAAAGCACATTACATATCAAAATATCCCTGATTTTAAGGCAGTTTTATAATCAAGCCATTTGAATTAAGTCGATCAAAAGTGCAATAAAGGAGGTTTCTGTGTGATGAACTATTCAGCAATCCTGGCTCCTACCGTGTGTATTCAGCATGAGGAATGCTGTCCTCATGCACTAATTGAGGTGTTGCACAAGCAAATTAAAGATTTATTAATCACATATTTTACTGCTTACACATGTATTTGTCCATGGCTAAATCACACTTATACCAATGTCTGAGGTTGCTTAACCTGGAAAAAAGGAGCTCGTGGGGGACCTTATCACTCACTGTATCTACCTGAAAGCAAGTTGTAGCCAGCGCGGGGCGGGGGGGGAGCAAGGAGGGCGGTCTCTTCTTCCAAGTAACAAGTGATAGGATATTAGGAAATGGCTTAAGTTGCACCAGTGGAGGTTTAGATTGAATATCAGGAAAAACTTGTTCACTGAAAGGGTTGTCAAACACTAGAACAGGCTGCTCAGTGTTGGGGTGGAGCCACCATTCCTGGAAGTATTTAAAAGACTTGTAAATGTGACACTTAGGGACATGGATTTGTGGTGGACTTGGCAATTCTGGGTTCATTGTTGAACTCAATGATCCCGAAGGTCTTTTCCAACCCAAACACTTCTGAAAAAGCTGAATGTCTCCACAGAAAAGATGTCCCTTTGCTCTCATTTTTCCATGTTATTTTCAAGCCTTTTGCATTAATAATTCTCCCAAGAGTGAAAGCTACAAAGATCTAGCATCAGCTTTGATGCAATATATCATAAACTCAGTCCATATTTCGTGCAGAAAACCTCAGGGACTAATAGAACAACTCTGTGTCGTTCTTAAATTTCCATGAATACAATATCCTGAGGTGTGCAGTAGGCTTACCAGATATTTAGGACTCATTGCTTAACCTTTGAATCTAAGCATCATGCTGGTACAAAATAGAAAGGCTGTAATTATCAGAATTAGAAAAAATAATGGAAATTTATTAATGAATCATCTTTCCCCTTAAGCAGTACTGTAACAAGAAATAATCTTCATTATAATGAACAGTGTTATTATTGGACCACATTATGAACACCAGTGATTTTGTACCAAGCTTTTACTGTCAGGGGAATGGTTCATTAACCACAAAGAACACTTCACATTAGGGTTTCAGTTTATCTGGCCAATTTAGACATTGTTTAAGTAATTTTTAATTAAAATTGGGATCCTGCATTTTGGAATGGTCTACTGGTTCAAAGGAATTGTGAGCACAATTACTACAATCAAGTTGTTAGTAAATTTTTTCGTTCCAAGTAGAAGTTGGCCTCTGGTCAATCTGCTAAGCAGCCATTCTGGCCCACCCTGCAGCTTCAGTACCGATTAGTGGGGTGGATAAGAAGAGGAAGAGTAAGGCAAAACGTTTTAATAACATAGAAAGTTTTGTATTTGGCAAGGGGTAGATATATGAAATTCCCTATAAAATGTGTTGTAGACAGGGAAGGAAGAATTTTTCTTGTAACCTCAATATCAAAAACTGATTTCTTTTGATCAAGTCAGGTGTATGTCACATTATTTGTTGCAGTAAATATCCTTTGGGGGAAAAATTGAAGCTGGGAAAAAAATTTCACTTGTATTGTTCACAGTATTTCATCCCATTACAGGATAATATAGAATTAATGAAAATTGCCCTCAGACTGGAGAACAGCCCTGGCCTTGCAAGCATCAGTCAAGAAAGGTGGAAGTGCTGTATCTTAAGGAGTATTCAGATTAAATCCAGTGTAAATGTCACATAATTTCGTGGACTTCTTTGTCTCAAGACCTGCTGAGGATCTGTTACAACTGAAGTGTGGGGTTCACACCATCTTAGGCCTCACTTAAAATAGTAAGTATGCATACTGGTTCCTGTAAATAAACCAAACTGTACACTAAGACCTGCCATCAGCAAGAAATACCAATTCAAGTTCATTAAGATCAGGCATCAGTGAACTGTGAACTGCTGTGAGTGTTTACATTGCTTTCACTCACCTGGCAGCCACACTGGGCTCAAAGTGCCAGCACCACCTTCAAGATGGATGCAGTCATGGAACGTCACTGAACTGCAAATGATGTCTTGTGGTGGGGGCCCTAGAAGGATAAAGGCTCTGTGGATTCTGGTGCAAGCTGTGCCAGCCAAATTATGTCCTTAGAAACTGCAAAAAGTCAGATAAAAAAACCCAAACTTTAAAGAGGTATAAAGTTTTATACCTTTAAAGAGGTATAAAGACATTAACAAAGTGTATGTGGTTAGAGGGTAGAATGATGGCCACTATAATATAAAAAAATTAGGCCTCAGAAAGGCACTTCCATATACCTAAATCTGTCATCTTTCTAAGCAGTTCCAAAGCTCATGCATAACTTTAAATTATGTATACGTTTCAATTTAATGTCCTGAAGAACAATAGGGTCTCAAACACAGGTTTTAGAGAGGGGGATTCATATTGTGGCAACTTGCCTTTCTAATTAGCCAGACAAAACTGTTGAGTTCATCACCTACAAAGCTGATTTACACCGAAGTTATCTAATTCACTTTCTTCCTCTTGAGATTAATCGTGATAAATCTCTTCCAAATGTACTAAATAATGAAATGAAATAAAATGAAATGAAACATATTCTTCATGCCTAAATGGATGGTTTCTCACATCCTAATGGAATATTGTTGAAGAATTACAATAAACAAAAGTGGTTGAAATACATTTGTTAAGAAGTAATAACAAACAAGTAAAGAAAGACCACAGGGATTCCACTAAGCTGGTTTCTCTTTGATTTCCTCATTTTAATTTGCTTATTTTCTTCGCACTATTCCCTTTGCTTTCTTCACTAAAGAAGTAATTGAGATGTCTTTTGAAGATTCTAATGACTCTTGAAGTGATATTTTTTCTAATGTATTTCATGTGTGTGTTCCTCCTCTGGAAACAGCTGTGTCTTCTAAATGGAAGGGAAGACTTTTTAGAAATCTGTGATGGCAAAAGAAGGGCTGGGGATGGGGGCAGGTGTGTAGGGAGCATGTGAAGGACAAGAAATTCTTGTGGTTCTCCTATATTTAATGAATGTATTAAATATGTTGTAATGAAAGTAATAAAATGCCTTTCCTTTGAGGAAAGCGAGGGGGATAAGCTGTGACAATGTTCTCGTCAGGCTCACTACACTCAGTGATGGGTACCTTGAATAATGGAACAGGGAAGTAAGTGCTCATCCCACCCAAGCCATTGCCATCTTTAGCATGGGTGTCACAGATGCCTTATACACACACACACAAGGTAAACAGGGTTTCCCTTTTTTGGATATGTTTAGTGGAGTAAATACATTCAAATATGTCCTCTCAGAAATGTTCTGTAGACCTGGCCAGCTTAGCCATTTGCTCTGACATCGAAGTTTCTCCAGACTATTTGTCTTCCTTGTCAGGGACTCTAAAGTTACTTCTAGTAGAAGGACTCCAAACAACACGTCTCTTGGCTCCTAATTATGTAAGTACATCTACAATTTCTTTCCTACAGGTAGTTTTCTCCGAGTTTTTCTGGATTGACCTGTTCTTCTTGACATCTCTTACCCAGTCTCCATCAAGTGTTCCATTATTTGCAGTACTCTGTTACTGGCCTTGGAGATCAGACTCAGGTCTCCACTTGTGTCTATGGATGCCTCTAATTCCCACTTTGCATAAAACGCAGCAGACTTGTCTCTGCTATCAAAGAGAACTCCTCTGTTTTAAAAACGTGTGAAAAGCTCCCAAACCTGGGAGATAAAAATTTACACCTAAAAATAAGACATCCATGTTTAACAGCAGGGGTCACAAGACTAAGTTACATAACATAGTAGTAAACAGTTAGAGATAGTTACAAGATGAAGACTGATAGAAGCAAAGCAAACTAGAAATTTCAAAGTCATAGATGGGAGCCCAGAACAGAAGAGACTGTAGCAGGAGATGGTGAAAGACAATCCAGAAGTCAAGAGAAGAAAGTCTTTGACTGGAGCAGGAGAAAAATGATCTAAGAAAAGAAAGAAAGATGTCAAAAGAGAATCAGATGTGCTGATTTCTTCCATGTCTTTTGTGACAATTTTCAAACCAATATAGTGAATGTCAATCAGATGTGGGCACCTAATTCAATTTATCTCCCTTGAAAGGTCCTCAAATGCAAATCTATTCAAATTAAGAGCCAGAAAAAGAGGTGGTGGGGGCTGGAAGAAGAAACACAAAAGCTTTAAAAGATTGATATTTCTTTTCACTCTTCTGTGTCATGAATTGAATTTCTGTTAGTAACTAGCACTTTTGCAGATGCTTATTTAATGTCATGCAGGGTAGAGGCAGTAGGTGTGGGCAAGGGACGTGAGTCATGCCTTGCTCAAGAGGGAACCTGCTGTGATGTTCATAATGCGCTAAATCAGGTTCAAAAATATGAAAGTTTCTTTTCCTCTTTTTCCTACACCTTTTGTTTTCTCACGTCTTACAGACACACAAATTCATGACAGCTTCTTAACAGTCATTTGTACCATTGCTAATTAGGCCTGAATACAAATCTAATCCTGAAAGATGATTAATTGTTCCTCATTTTTACCTAAATAGAGTAAAAATTTATTGTCTTATGTATAGTTGCCTGGTGCAATAACTGTTTGCAGAGAACTGGGAACTTGGCCACCTCTCTTAGCAGCAGTCCAAACTGGCTGTGGCATATGTTGTTATAGTCTCCAGATTTAAAGATGTGAGGCAGTCATCTGGCTGTTTCTCTACTGGAACATCCTTTTCTGATGATCTGAATAAAAACCCAGACTGTTTGGGATTTAAATCAGGGGTGCATGTAGCACCACAATGCTCTGTCATTATAAGGCTGAGAGTTGTCTGAAGACATTGCCATCTGGTGTATAGAGATTTTGATGTTTGAGGAAAAAAAAGCTGTGGCGGATTTTGGAAGAGATGTGATTTGTTTCCCTTGCTTCATTACTCTAATTTGTAAGAAGATTCAAATGCCATTTTTAAAGTTCAAGTTGAAGTTGTTTAAGCAAGGGGGAAGAGAGTGTTGATGACAGGAATAAAAGACTTCTCTCTTTTGAGACCCTACTGGGAGACCCTTGTGGATAGAAGACACCATTCAAATTGAGATTAAAATCTTCAGTCTGGGATGTGTTATGGGGGCACCACCAGGCCTTAAGTTTCACGTTCTCACTTATTTATTTTATTTCTCTGTGAGCCAGTTGGCCATGCAAAACATGACAGTTAATTACGCCTCTCTGTTTCCCTCTGACAAATAAAGCTCGAGTAATGCCAGCAAGGATTAAACTGTTTGCTTTTGGTTTACAAGGAATTAAAGCAGTGTGCAGTAAATTTTCCTATAAAGGTCTTTCCTAAAGCCGTAGACTGGGGAAATAATATTAGCAGCTAATGTTGTGGATGCGGAGCTTGGTTCAACAACCTTTAAATAAACATCCAGTATGTTTTTCCCTCTCAATGGGCTTTACTCAAGGTGTGTCACTTGGGCTTCAGCAGATGTGAGTGCTCTACCAGTGCATGCTGCCAGCCAAACACATGCACATCCACATCCACATAAGAAAAAGGGATGAAAGAGGATTGGGAAACTAGGGTATGTGGTGGGTTATCTAAATAAAGTGCTGGAGCTGTAGATGGGGTAGTACTGTCCAAAAGCCTACACCGCACTTCTATAGGATTAACCACATGGATGCAGCAGCATGGGGTAGGAGTGCTTATGCTTTAGATGTCCTGTGGAAAACTGAGAATCAGTGCTAAAAAATATTACATGTATTTTGGTGAAGAAAAATCCAGAAAGGATTTTTTCAAATCAAATACAAATACAGATCTAGCCCATCTATCCATAGGTATCTGGAATGTGGGAAAATACACAGGCAAAATACCGCTGTATCTTTGTTCTTTTCTAGCACAATGGCTGTGTAATTATGCATGCTCGAAAAATCCTTTCGTGTCTAGTTTGAAAATAAATAGTAGTCTTAAGCCTTAGACTGTTGTCGGTAACTGTTATCAAAACTTGAAACTGTTAAGGAAGAAAAAGGAGAAAAAGAAATTCTGGAGCACACTTTAAGGTGCATGGAGACTGAAAGACCAAGCAACAGATTGGAAGAAAAAGGCACTGCAGGTGTAATATTTAATGGAGTGCTAATTGTGCAGTGGCTAAAAATAAATAGGCAGCACGGAGTTTGTTTTTGGGTGAGTGGTTGATTGCAAGTGCTAAGATCTACAATTAAAATTGTGAATGATGAGATCACTTTTCTGTCCCACGGCTTGTTTTAGGAGTTTGATGGACTTCTCTGTGCAAAGTCTTATCAAACACATGCTGAAGAGGATAAGAAAGCACAGCTTGTGGGGTTTGGTACTCTACCTACTACTTACTCTAATGTTTAGGAATATGAACCACCCCTGAATCTCTAAGCCTCATATCTTATATTCAATGTGAATTGAACTGGTTACATTTATATGAGAAGATATTTGGATATATTTTTGTTTTCATCTAGGAAGAAGTGCAGGATTTTCTGTCTCAGCTTCATAACAAACCTGCAGTAGGAATGTGCTGCATCCTGTTGTTGCCGTGGGAATTCATTTCTGCTGGTATGATCTTCTATTTTCTCGTCTGCTAGAGCATCAGGATGTTAATGCTGTATATCACTCATGAAATACCACCCTGTAAGCACAAAAGAGTGAGTACTTTCTACTGTTTGCACTTGAACATGCCTGTCCCTTCCCCACAAATGAAGTGAAGCTGATAAAATGGAGTAGAACGGCCTTCTATTGGAAACACAGCCCACTGAAAAAGGTCAGAAAGTTAAAAGCGGATTTCTATAATTCACAGGAGGCACAAGACATTAAAAGTTACTGCCTCATTCATGTAACAAAGATTGTGTCAAGAAAATAAAATAGTACAATATTTATCTATTCTTATGAAAGCATTCATCAAAAGATGGGGAAAGAACTATAAAGAGCATTCATCAAAAGCTAGGAAGTTTTTAGCTGTACAATTCACCACAGAAGTAACAAGCTGCTGCATTTTTGAAAGCAAAACAACAACACACATCCAAACTGTGAAGGATTCAGAGGAACACAGCATTTCTTTATCAGCTGTCACATACCTCTAGGGTTCTGCTGTGTAAAACATCGGAGAAACCAGAATCTGCAAATCATTCGTTCTTTGACAGAGGTGTCCCAGGTTTGGCTGCGACCCAGCAGGTAAGAAATGGTGTGTTTTTTCAGGCCAGGCATCTGGCAAGTATGACTTGCCCCCTGAAAGTGCCCACCTTGGCCACACTTGGAGCACAGTGGAGTCCACACAATTGCAGCCCCCACATATCTTGGTTTGCTCTGGAAGGGTGCCAAGCAACTGGGCAGGCTGGGAATCATACATCTGGACCTCACCTGGACCAGACTGGCCACCTCTTCCTTTGAGTCCTGCCGGGAAGTGGTGGCTTAGATTGATGGGCACTGTTTTTAACCTCTGAGCAAGGTAACGAGGCCTCTTACTGAAGGGGCAGTTTGGAAAGGCAAGGTACCTTAGCTTCCTGGGGATAACTGCACCAACTCAGAAAGGAAAAAGACTTCTTGCCTTTAAATTCACTAGCATGTAATAATTAGCATTTGCCGTGTAAATCCCTTCCCAGAGGCCACGTGCTGCTGCTGCTTACTCTGACCCTTACAGAATTTTTCAGGTACTTTGCTTTGAACAAATTACAAATCTGTCTGAAGAGATGACTGGGCATTTCTTCAGGTTCAGAGCCCAAAACTTGTTCTGCTTGCCTGCCCACGGGAGCACACTGCTCATACTATGGCAGTGCAACACTTCAGGTGGTCTGTGGGTGACTCTCACTACCTGCGCACGACTTTAGGAATAAAAACAACTCTCTTGAAAGAAATCTGACTATTTTGAACTTTCTTGCTCTATGAAAGTACTTCAGAAACTGTGTGTAACTAACTAATGTCCCATTACCCATACACTAGTCCTATGGAACAGTGACTGTTACACTATTGAGCAAATTCAAGGGTATGGAAAAGCACACATTGCTTATTTGCCTAAATATTTCTTTTAATTTCAACTTTAAGAGCTTCCACAGCATGTCAGAGTCTCATGAGCTTTATTCTGACTTGCTTTTGCACTAAAGAAATTGACTATGGCTCTACCAGGCAGGCCTGAATTTGATGTGAAGTGGCCAAGGACTGCTTAGAACTGAGGGTGATTTGATCCCTTCAGCAATGTCCTTCACTGCATCCTTCAGGACATACAAAGGGGATTCAGGGACTTCACGAGTTCGGAGTCAATATTTTTTTCTACCATCCTTCCAGTTTGTTTATTCACATAATTCCAATGTCAGTAAGGTTCATATCATCAAATTAGATTTATTAACCGTTCCCTACAGAATCCTCTGTATGTTTTAAAATGCATTCAGATAGCTTTGTATTGTCAATTGTGTTATTTCACTTGCTTCTTCTTCTAATATACGTGAGCTTATATCAATTTTTTCCCCGTGTACAATAACCTTTCTAATCACTAAAGCATAGTGCATAAAGCAAAAGTAGTTTCATTTATGAAAAAGACAATCTATCATGGCTTTTTTAATTGCTTTTGTTATTTGTATCTTTAAATATTATCCATTAATCATTTGTGAGCCATTCATGCCACATTTGCATCCGTTAAAACACTGGGCTGAAAAACCAAGTAGACAACATTAAAAAAAAATGCTTATTATGTTGGATGAGATCCAAAAATAAGGCAATAATACTGCTTCTATATGAAAAACTGGTACTCTTATGACCAATTCATGCATATAAATTTATAGATAATAACATAATAGATATGCTATTTACAAATAAAGGTATAATTTAAACTAATTTACATAGAATTAGATAAAATATTTATATAGAAAATATAAATTGACTAAAATATGACTTCTATATTTATTTTTATATATAATATATATTTTATTGGTTTATATATATGAATTGGTCAAACAAATTTCTATTCTCTCTTTATAGCTATTTCACGTCTTGAGAGCCATATATATGTTCCTGATTTGCTAAGGTTATTCAGAATTCAGATTAAAATAAAACAAAAATATCTTGACAAACTTTAATTGAAACATGGCTTCCAACAAAATATAATATAAAGAAACCCTGGCTATTTCGATTGTTTTCAAAAAAAAAAGGTTGCCATTTTTATTTACAAGTGATTTTAACATTTCTGAGAGGGTTTTCATGCATTTTGGAATGAAAAATCTCTGATTTTTATGCTCCTTATGGAAGGGGATTTTTTTCCTGAACAGTTCCAGTAGCGTGGGATAACTAATCTGAACAGTTCTTAGTTTAACTGTTTCTTCCAAAAGGTTTTGTATCTTATTATTCCCACAGGTCAGTAGTCTACGCACTACAATACAGAAGGCTTTCCTTTAGGATTTTAAAGCTGCCTACATGTCTTCATCATAAAGTTCTTCCTAGAGTAAGTACTTCTCTGCAGCTGGCATGGCAGTCAATTGTGATGAGACAGGAAGGTTCTCGAAGAGGATAATGAAAGATTAATATTACAAGTGGGAGTCAGGATTGCAATGGTAGAACTTGTTCTTTGGCAGCCTGTAAAATAAAAATACTAACAAGTAGCACCAAAATTGTGTTTTCTTACTGATGGAAGCACCTAAATCATAACCAAAGTATTGTCACTTATAATTTTCTTTTATCTTGATTTCAGTATCATCCGTCCATTGCATAAGAGGTTTGTGCTCCACTTTTTAATCAACATTCTATAGGGAAGGTAAACAGACATAAAATACAAATTAGTGGTGATCCATAAGATACCACAGGATTCCCTAATGATGGTTGAATATTTAAAAACAAAAACCAAAAAATGTCTCCATGTGCATAAATGAGGAAACAAAGAAGGTGGGATGAAATGGAAAAGTTAGTAGTAGTGGCAGTCTAAGGTGGACTGTAGGATTGATGTTACTCCCCTTTTATTTCGTTCTGCTAAGATTGGAAGATTCTTTCACAAGAAAAAAGGAAAAAAAACCCTGATCTAAAAGATAACAAATGACGAAAACAAGATGACAGATACAAAGATTTCAGCCATGTACACATTTCAAAGACTCCCTTTCAAAAATGTATAAAAAAACATCAAACAAAAGCTGCACAGATAATTCAGAAAGCCTGAAACCTAACATCATTTGAAATTTCACACTGGAAGGCCATTTTGATCTAAGACTTAAACCTACACTGCTAAAACCAGTGCAAGACTCGTCCTCAAATTAAAGGAAGGAGGCATGCCCTATATTAAGAATATTTTACAATATAACCTGAATTAAAGCTTGCTTGTATTTATCATAGTATTAATAATATGTTTTTCTTAGTCTAAGAACTAAAAATAGTCATGCTGTATTACATGAATGAGACAATAAATTTTTAGCTATAGCAATTAATAATACCTGTTACCAAACTTTTCATCCTTAAAGTTAGTAATTAATCCTTATAAGCAAAGCTAGTTGAAGGCTCTGTCTCAAATAATTTATCTGAAAGTGCATTATCATCTTTTTTTTCAAGAATTTCTTGCTGCTATTTCTTAAAGAAGGGAAAAGGAATGGGATTCACATGTACAGTTCAAATTGTGTTCATTCTTAATGAGGTCTTACTCATTACATGGGATTATTTTTACTTCCAGATGACCATTAGGAATGTCCACTGACTTAGGTGATCTTTGGAAAACAACCTTAATTGTTGGTTTAGTTTCCAAGTGTATGAACAGAAATTAGTATTTGAGCAGTGCAGTCACATTTGAAAGCTGTTATTTACACTCGAAAGCAGAGACATAAAGGCTGAAAGTATTGACAGCTTGCCCAGATATTCAGAGGAATGTTGTCTTTGGTCCTGCATCTCTGACTAACATGATTGTCAGCTTAACAGACATAAAAGGGACTTTGTCGTTACAAAATAAATTTGTTTTACCATATTGATACTTCTTACTATGGTGTTCCTTTCTCTGTGAAATTATGAGAGTTATGTTAAATTAGGAAGTGTCTGGCCCTGAACCTTCAGAGTGTAAATCTGTTGCCTAACTGATCATGACCACATTACATCTTTTCCAATATGATTTTCTTTGTCTACATGAGGTGATAAAAGCTGCTTAAAGGATATTAATGTGTTAGCAAACATGATTTAAATGTTTTTTGTTCCTGTAGTCTGGAGAACAGTGGGATCAATAAAGACAGTTGTTTTTTAGCATTGACACTTAGCCGTTATGGTTTTGTAATGATTCATCCATCAGATTTTGTACCAGGAACTAAGGATGCTTAAATATCATCAGGTAAAATATTTCCAACTTACTGTTTATTCATCCAAAAGAGAGCTTCAATGAAGAATGCTTGGGAGAGGATGAAAAAAGCTTAGAAGAAAATGCTTACCTGTTCATTCTCAAAGTGTATTTTAAAAGTAAGAGTATTTAGCCCTTGTGCTTCCACACTGTAGAAGTGAGGTGGCAGAGAGGTCCTGAGCTCTGCCCCATCCCTACCTTCACTCTTAGAGATGGCAAGAGGGCAGAGAGCAGCTCCTGTCCCAAAGCATGAGCTGGAGGAGCTTGTGCCAGTGTTTGGGAAAGGTAATGGGCTGCTGCAAGTACAGAGCTGGGGTGTGCTCAGGGTCCCTGGCTTCTCTGCATGTTGTTCTTTTGCCAAGAATAGAGATTATGATAATAAATACTTGTCTGCAGACTGGAGACAGCTCTGTCATAAATATTCTCTCTTCTATGCCGTTTGCACTTTTGTTTCATGTAAGTAGCTCCTTCCTTTACTTTGATATCTCATTATCCCTCTGCTTCCCAAACTAGCTATACAGCACCAGCAAGGCTGAAAAAGACTACTTAGCTGTCAGTCTTTAAAACTGCAGAGAATAAGGAGGATGGGAGCCCTCTCTGCAGGTATTGTTTTGTTGCATTTTATTAGATCTGTTTCTTGAAGGGGAAGCCAGATTAAAAAAGCAGTGAATGGATTTTTTGCCCTCCACCATAATAATGCTCCCAGTACAAAAGGTCAGCTGTGGATGGGTTTCTACCTTTTTTTTTTCCTTTTTTTTCTATCAAGAAGCAGCTATGCTTGAATTTGGCTTCTCAGGAAATAAGTATCTTGGACAAAAATGTGCTTATTACATAGAATACTGCAAGCATGACCAGGGGCACATGGACCTGGATCTACCTGTACTGTAAAGAGAGGATGGTTCTCTCTTTCAAGAACTGAATTCACAGTCCACCAAAAAAGAGGAGGGATAAGAGGGGTGCTTCAGCATAGCTTGGTGGTTTCATGCTTAAAAGAAAAAGGAAAACAAAGTAAATGCCTGCTCTCCAGCCTGATAACAAGTATGTACTGAGACACATAATTTAGGGCCAAGCCTTCCTTGCCTCACCTTTTCCCGGGTTTCTCTCTCCCTGAACCCATGAATCCAAGGCTAGACGCGAGTTATGTGTTGTCGTAGGAGGGACAGTTCAGCCCTAGTTCATGCCTGTTGTGGGTCTTTGGGAGGTGACTGCTCTCCTGCCCCCTGTTTGTGAGGGCTTCTGGGCTCATGGGTGTCCGTGCACCACCATGGAGGGGATGGAAGGACTTGGGGATCACTGTCTTAGCTGCCACATGCCTTGTCATTTCTGATGTCACTGTCATTGCATTTCTGGTACGGACTGTAAGGGAAGTGACAACTGCCCAAGCTTCCAGAAAATGCTTAAGCCAGTAGTGGATACTGATTTCTGCTGGTTGATGATAAAATCATACAAAGTCCTGTTCTTTAGAGCAGAATGAAGGCTGGTCATGGCAAACATTTTTATGCCAAATTGGGATGTTACTACAAAAAAAAAAAAAAAAAAGTTGAAAAAAGCCTGAAAAACATTTTCATAATTAGAAGGAAAATCAGCCCAGAAATGTTTTTGAAATGTTTGGAAACCGTTTTTCCTGAGTGTGGTCTCTGCTGGCCAGCTGCACAGTAACCTCTGTCCACAAACCAGCCTCTGACCACTCATTCAACCAAGACCCATAGTCTACAATGTCAACATATCCCTGCCCTCTGAATAAGTCAACGAGAGCAAACTGAGTGTCCTCTCCCCTTTGAGAGGTTTAGATTGCCCCATTGGATCCTAGTAAATACATTTTTCGTTACTGTTTGAAAATAACCCCCAAGACAAGCAGGCTTTCTGAAGAAAATATCATATATATGTAGTTATAATGCAAGTTAATCATTTCCTTATCATTAAAAATAAAGTGCTTTTGTGAAAGACTATATCCATGTTCTGAAGACTATTGTGTTTACTGGATGAAAAAACAAATCTCCTGGGGAAGAAGCCGTATCTTTGACTTAAGATACATAATCAATAACCTTGCAAGGCATTCAGGCTACATATTCGCTAAGGAGTTGCTTTAATCAAACACATCCATGTCTCTTTTAGGATAAATCCCTGTTGTCAGCTACACTAAAACAGTATTTTCAGCTCTTGTTTTCATAATGTTAGTCCTACATGACAGTTCTGTGTCATCTGACAACCCTAATCCATCTCAAGGTTAGAATCTATTTTGTATTTCAAATCTCCCAAATCTCTGACCACTTAGTTTAAGTAGGATTAACATAAGCACCAGAAACCACAGAGAAGCAACAAAAGCCAAGATTATGCTTTGATCTGCTCAAGTAGACATTTGCTGAACTCCAGCAATACAATGAGCAGCAGAGCAGAGAACAGGAAAGCACAGCCTCAGAGCAAAGCTTTTTGATGGATGTGCACTGGTAGGAAATTACCAGCTACAATGTTTGCTTCAGTAAAATTTTTTACAGAGAAAGTTAGGATAAAAACACCAAAACTGTTCTTATCAATGAAGCAGAAGCAGATTTTGTTTCAACACCATTGTTAGTCCACTGAACAGACTAAAATCACTCAGGAAAATGTTCCTCGTGGTACTGGAATTTAAATCAAAGTTATTCCTGGCCCTATATATGCACTAAGAGGCATCTGAATTAGAAGTATTTGTCTGCTTGTAGGTGCAGAGATTACCTTTAGCAATTGCTACCAGCTCAGTTGTCAGAGTTGAGTAAGCTCTGTCTGCTGTGTACCAAGACCTGATCCTGCATGTCTGATGTAAGGTTGATTTAAGTTTAATTAATGAAATGATCTAATGGAAATGCTCCTTTTCATTTTCCATTTCCTAGACTTAGAACATAGGACAGCTTTAGTGGTTCTGTGCTCATGTGGGTACAGTGCAAAAGGAGTTTTGTTTACTGATAACCCAAGAAAGTAGATTAAGAGTCTCTTTATGATTTTTCCTGAAAGAAATGTAAAAAGAAACTAATAACTCAAATACTTAAATAAGATTTTAAATAGTTTTAATTTTAATTATATTTTTTCCTATTCAGCTGTAGACTTGTATAACCATTCACATGTTAATAATCACTTTAACAATCATTTACCATTTGCATTTTTTTTCTTCAACAGTCTAATTTTCAAGTGGAAGCCTTCCACTGAAGAAGGATGCTGATATTAATCTCATATTTAAAACTATAGTGTAAATGTAGCACACATTCTGAATATAAGCTTTTGCAAAGCATTTTACAGAACAGTGTCTCACTGCTAGAACAGTGACAACATTTTAGTTCTGAAAAACTGGAGGTTTGCATTCATTATTCTTTTGTATGTTTTTTTACGCCTTCAGAATAATGGTGTCTTATTTCCTATTCCCTGAACTAACTAATATTCTTCTCATTTTTATTTTGTTTTGGGTTTGATTGGGTATTTGGGGCTTTTTTTT